>CM044551.2:30244984-30344984 GCA_024416835.2 Perccottus glenii
GACCTCCAGTAAATGTTTTCTTTTTCCTGTGAGTTTTCAAGCTCTTTCTATTGTTTCCTTAGCTGTCGTCAGCAGACTGCAGTTAATGTCAAGCTAAGCCCTGACGCTCACGTCTTTGGCTGGCATTGTTTATGAAACAACAGCTTTGTGCGAGATGATGTGCTCTTACTGTATTTATGGACTCACACAGAGGGGACTCGTGCCTGTGTAAGATTTATGACTGGAGCATTTTGAAGCCTCTCACACACACCTGACCCCTCCGTTCATACACACCCACTCTGACTTTTGCCTTCACATAGGTGTTCACACTTCCTGGTTGCTGTTGGTTTCCTGTTTTTGTTTTTCACAACCTGGACAGATGCAGTATTCTATCTGACTTTGATAGATACTGGACTGAGGTTTTAGCACAGAGCCCTGCCTTGCAGCTCAGTTGCAGCACTATAAAAACATACCAAGATTGTGTTCAGACAGAACAGCAGGTAATAAACATATTCTATAAAAACCTATTCAATAAAAACGCCTTCATATCTGACTCAACATAGACTGTAATATGTTTGTGCGTGTTTATACCAATATGTATTCCTCCCAAGTAAAACAGTAAAATGAATCATATCAATGGCAATATCAACAGAAAAGCTAAAATTACACTTTTGTGAAAATTGGCCAGTGCTAAATTAACACATTCTTTTTGTGTTTCTTTTATTATTTTGAGTGTTAGTAATTATTACTAAGCGTGAGTGTGACATTGTTACGTTAAAATGACTCAGAGTTAATTCAACACTAAAATCTAGAGTTATAACTGATTGAGGGTGCATGGGATGACTTTTGTTAATTATATTATGTGGGTTTTAAAGCTTCTGCGTTAGATTTGTTTAGTGCTACAAATGACAGATTTGTGTGTGTGTGTGTGTGTGTGTGTGTGTAGAGTAGAGTAGAGTGAGTAGAATGGGTGTTAATGCCCAAAAAGTTACTGCACTAACACTACTGTCAAGAGCAGCTTGTGCATCTCACACATATTAAACATAGTTTTTTGTAGAGTTATTGTAACACTGCCTGGTTAAACCTGAGTGAGGGTTGGTTTAACCCCACTGTTAAGAGTAGCTCAAATGTTACTGTTGTGAAAATTGGCTAGTGTTAAATTAACACTGTTCTTGTCTTGATAAATACACTATGTGGTTTTCCATTTTACTATTTTAATACTTTGGAAAATGCCTAAAGTTAATTCAAGAGTGAGTGGTCGGCCTAAATAGTTAATTTAACGCCACAGTCAATAACTGGCAATGGGTTAATTCTACTCTGTGGATGTTCGATTTTCTGTCATTGTATGGCATTAACACATCTTATAGGGTAATACTTGAGTTTGTTTTAATGTCCCCTTAGTTCATACTAGAGTAAATAATTGACAATGAGTAGTGTTAACTGTACAGTGTGGATTTTTTTTTCCACACAAACACAAAAAACAACAGTTTAGAACACTGAACATTTGTGCAGCGGTTATTCAGCAGCAGCTAAGTGTTAAATAATAACAACAGAAGATTATTCAAGAGTGATCCAAGAGAACCACAAGTACTTCCCTCATGTGAGTTCAGGCGGTTGTTGTCAGTGTCAACAGACATTAGCCTCTTTAATATTTACACAAATCCAGTCCCACATAATACAATGACCTGCTGTGGACCAAAAGTCATTGAACCAGATTATAAAGCAAATGATACATATTAAGAGAGGGATGAATAAAACACAGGACATTAACAATAAACACAAAAGAAAAATGCATGGTTTGTTGGTTGACTTGTCAATACAATTATGATTCATATAACCCAATTAAGAGATATGTTATACATTTAATAAACTTAACTGTTTAGTTTTACTAATGGAAGGAAATTGAAAGTAGCCTTAACATCACAGCTGTAATATATATATTTTTTTTATTCTAATCTACATGCTATTTAAGGAAGTGTGTCTGCAGTTCCAAGTTTATACCTCTGGTAATACTGAATAAGGATAAAATACTGTATATCATACTTGAACTTGAACAAAGACAGATATTGTCTGTAAAGCGTCTTTGAGTATCTTGCATTTAAGTATAAGTTCATTATTATTATTATTATTATTATTATTATTATTATTGAGCTGTGTTTGTTATTGAGATAAATTTAGAAGTGATGAGGCAGTTGGGTGCTGGTGCAGAAGGCCAAGTTCATCTAGTTCATGTGGAAGTGTGAGGTTATTGGTTCCTCAGATCCTGTCTTGTAGTGGGCACTCATTCAAACAATGAAATAGACAGCATAAATATACCTAACATTGACATAAGGGGACTTTTCTTGTCCAATGTATTCAGCATTTCAAGAGTTGACAATACACTTGTTATACCAATAAACAGAGGTAGGCTATGAAGAGAGTACTGTAGTTTGAATCAATGTTTTTGAAGGAAATAATTCCCTATGTGGTTAGGCTATGGGTTGACTTCAGGTTTTGTAGTGAGCCACTGGATAACATTTGTAGTGCTAGGACACAACACATTATTACAGGGGGCATACAAGTGACTGACAACAAGTGCTAGCCTAAGTAGGCTATGTCATTATAACTGATACTTGGCTAAGTTACAACTAAATTTCAAGTGTGTCAAATTAAACCTTGACACAGCCCGGGCACTGTTAGGACCAATGTAAAGATCAGAGCATGAACAGAGGATGTCCAGTGTGCGCGTGCATATGTTCTCCGCTTATAAATGCGGGACCGCCTCACTCTAATCAAGCTGATTAAAAATTCCTACGCGCACAGCCGGAAATCGCACCAGCTGTTCCCACTAGTGTGTGTGTGTGTGTGTGTGTGCACTAGCGTGTGCGCGTGCGTTCCCTCGCCGTCCACTTTCTCCACTTTATTAGTCTCCACCAGGACTTTTTGGCCCTATAGGACACCTCAGGGATGCGGAGGAATCATCCCGTGTTTGCGACGCTTTATTGCCTTTCTCTCTCACACACTCTCCCCCGCTTCCTCACAAACATAGCCTACCCCCTCCTTTCCTCTGTTTTCCCCCAAATTCTTTAGCCCACTAGCACGCCATTAGAAGCGGAGGAGGAATGGGGGAAAAGCGGTAGGTAGGAAGGCAGGTAGAAGCTGCGCGGACTGAGCGAAGAGGAGCGGAGAGGCGGGAGTGATGAGTCAATACAACTAATCATTTAATGGGGACAGAGCGGAGTGCATACGGAGCGAGAGGGAGCGAGGATAGAAAGCGGAGCTGCGACCGGACCGGACGCTATCCCCCGACCGTCAGGACACCTCCTACTGTTACTATCACAGGCAGCTCTCTCACGCATCCACAGCGAGCCTTATTCACCCTCGACAACGGAAAGTAGACCGCACTTTTATTTTTTTTTACTTCGCCGTGTTGTTTGAATTTGTCGAACCTGCTCCAACCTACTGTCCGCATACACCGAGTTAGCAAGAGCACGCTCTGGGTTATTATTGTTTTCTTCCCCCAGTCAAATTTAGCCGAAGCGACGTCAGTCTATTTGTGTGTACGTTGGTCCGTCCGTGAAGACAAACGGGGGATTGTTTGGTGTTGGCGGCGGGTTTCAGCAGTTATGTGTCCGGTGTGCTGAGCTTTCCCTGTCGCCTGCTAACTGCACTGCCTCGGCTGCCTGCCTATCGCCTGCCGACACCGCGCTGTGGATGTGCCGCGAACTAAAATCACAAGTCGCCTTCACTTGTAACAGATGGACGCGGCTAACCCCTCACTCCGTGCTAAATGTCGCTGGTTCTGACGCTTTCTCTTGCCGTTTTGTTTCTGGACGGGTTTAGCTAACGCCAGGGCAGCGGAGAACACACAGAGAGGCTACACACATCGGCTGCACAGTGCTCGCATGTTACGGTCCGTTGCGACCTCGCTGTTTTCCCCCTGACCGTGGTTGTTGTTTTTGTACGGCTCGTAGAAGGACTGCTATTCGCTGCCATGCACACGTAAAAGCAAGACACCGAGAGAGGAGTCGGGTAGCGGAATCGGAGTTACTGTGTTGGGCTTTTTTTCTCCTTTTACCCTGGCCAAACTTGAAGAGGACGCGCTGTGCAGGTGGCGTTATATGCTCTCCAGTGCTGAAGTGCTGCGTTTCAGGTTGGTAGACAGGCTTTTCGCTCAACTTGTCCCCCGTAATGTGTCCATATAAACTACTGCCAGTGTTTTCTGTGTTTTAAGGTCTTTTAAAAATCCTGACCTGGATCTGGACCTCAGTCGGGTCTGGATTTTGTGCCCCCTATTCTGGGAGAATTAGTTGCCTCATTGCATGTCATGAATGAGAGTTATGATCTTTTGAGTGGGGGTGGATGAATTTGCTCTTTTTACTCTTTGAAAATGTATTCTGGTTCAGCGCTTAAACCTGCATGCATCTTCTAAAGAGTTTTTGTTCAACTATAGTGCTGTAAAATGAGCATAAACTACAGATAAATTGTTTGGTTGAAAAGTTCCTTAAAGAGCTCCAATAGCCAGCCTTTTGTGACTTACTTTATTCCCCTCTTTAACTTTTGATGACCACATGGGTCAGCAGCTCCCTGAAAATGACCCAATGCTATTCTTCAAAGTTTTGAAACAGTAGCTGTTCTTTTTCGATGTGTGCACCTGTCACCTGTTTTTTAGACTGTGTCTTCTTCCCTCAAAGCTGCGTCATGTTTCTAACACTACACACAGTGACTCACACAATCCGTTTCGTTTTCTTCTCTGTGCGTGCTTGTACTGTATTTATTCAAGTGGAATTTCTCAGCAAATTAATGTATTTGAACTAAAACTAGGGCTTGTTTGCCCCCCTGTGCACAGAAATCTAGTGGGACGCACATACATAAAACATGCGTTGAAAAATAGGAACATTAGTGCTGCACGAAAACGTCACCGCAGCCCGACTTGTTTTAACTGAGCTGAAGTGACAGTTGCCAACGTCACCAGTGTGCTTTCAGAGGTTTCACATAGTTTTCTTGGCCTGCAAAAATGTCCCCTTTTTCCACTGAATATCACCTCTTTAAGTTTCTTTTTCTCCAAACCTGCAAGTAGTCCCAAGTACATAAAGACAAGACAAGAAATTTATTTTTGTATGCTTAACAGACTGCACTAGAGAACATACTCTGTCCTTAGACCCTCCATCGGGGTAAGGAAAAACTCCAAAAAAACCCAGCCGGGAAAAAAGAGAAACCTCAGGGAGAACCACAGAAGGAGGGATCCACTCCCAGGACGGACAGGCCGTGCAGGAATGTGTCCAGGACAGTTGAAAAATACATAGAAATACACATAAAGAACACATTACACACACATTGCTGAGGAATAAAACTGGTAACACTTTCTCTTAAATCGATTTTTAAAAAATCAATACAAAATAAATAATAACTATGAATTTAAAGTATGGAACAAAACAATCATATAACACTTAAAACTACAATATGTACCAACACAAAAACAATAAGAAGAAAGGTTTGATACGTTGTTCCTATTGATTTTTGAAGTCTTATAAGCACATATGGACTTAATACTATGTGGCACAACACTTAAATATAGCGTTTAATCAGTCGGTCATAAAAAAGTGATAAAGTATTTGCATTGACTGCTGACTCACTGTGTTCTGTTGTCTCCAGGTGATAGTAAGCAGAGGTGCTGAGAATGATGGAACATCTCAGCGAGACGTGTCTGGGCAAGGAGAACTCTGAGCTGGTCAGCAGCATGGCAGAGGTCAAGGCCCCGTCAGCCAAACTTCCCCGGCTGGAGCAAAACGGCCCCTCGCTCCAAGGTGCCCCGCTAGCCAAGCTGCCCCGTCTGGAGCAGAATGGTCCCGTCGGTCAGAACGCCCCGCCGGCCAAGCTGCCACGTCTGGAGCAGAACGGCAGCCCCCTGGGACGGGCCCGGCTCGGCAGCAACGGGGTCAAACTCGCAGGGGTCCCGTACAAACCCACCAGCCACCTGCTGAAGTCCTGCCACAAGAGAGGTAAGGCAGACATAACAACAGCCTCCGTCAATTTCAGCCAAAAATGTAACAAATTTTTACAAAAACATTTTTTTAACTTTTTCTCTACTTAGTTTAACATAATAATATATATTAATTGTGCTGTAATATCAATTTTGTAATTACATTTGTTGAATTAGGCACATGAGCATTGTATTAACAGGCAAGCCAAAGTTACTCCACAACATATCCAAAATATATATATTATCATTACAATATGAACATGTCCAATATAACTTTATTTGCCAAAATAATTAGCCAATCAAAGTGGGCCTAATTTGTGATGTGTCCCATCACCAGTCACCATTGTGAAGTTGGTTACCTGGATTTATTCTATTTCAATTTACCTAAGAAACCTTAAATATGCTGGTAGTTCATAATAAAACAAGATGTTATATTTACAGATGGATTTTTGCAAAAATCTGAAAAAACCCTTGGAAATTTGCAAAAATATTCACATTACCGTTAAGTTGTAAGGATTCAGTGTTTTCAATAAGATTCGTGGAGGACAGTGTATGGATAATCATAAATGTGTTCAACTTTTTACATTTCACTAATTCATTCAGGCTTTACTGACTTTATGTTTGAAAAAACAAAAGTATTTCTAGGAAAATTTAGAAAAGAGTTATGGTCAAAAGAAAATAGTGGAGAACCTTGATAGTTAACAAAAGTAAAGATGATTATATATCACTATGGAAAAATATTGTTACAATATTGTAATAATTTTAAGCTACAACTCACATGGGTGGTATCTGTGGTACGTATGGGGGTTTACAATTGATCCCCATACATTTTTTTTACATTACAACTAGGGATGGGCACAATTATTCGATCTGCAGTATATATTTGAAAAATAAATGACTAATTAAATTATTTTTTATTTACATTTTATTTTTTTTGCTGGCCATAAATGAAATAAATCCATAATGAGCAAACAGGCTTTTTTTTTTTTTTTTTACAAAGATCACAACTGGCAGTGTTTTGGTTAACTGCTGTAAAACAAGTCCATATGGCACTTGCTCGTTCTGTTCCTGCTCTGTTCACTTCTGCCGCTGAGCCTTGTGAGGACAGGTGACACACAGAGAGCAGGAGAAGGCGGTGACACAGACCTGTCCACTCACTCAGTGGAGCAGAAAAGGATCTGTGTGAAAAAAAAAGTCTCGTATTTTAATGTATCCTTCCCATTGTTTGTCTTAAAAACTCGTTTCAATAGATTTGGTTTGTGAACGTCATCCTTCTCTAACACACAACAAAGTTTGGAATAACTTTGAACAAAATAATCAGCTCGTTGTGTGCAACATTTGTCAGGTGAAACTAAGTTATCACAGTAGTAAAACCCTGTTTGAATATATATTCCAGTATGCTTGTTAGGAAATTAACTTCTCTCATAAAACTTAATTTAAATAAACAAATATTTGAATATTATTCAAATTTTAGCTTAAATATTTGAATATTCTATTTGTGAAAAATGCCCATCCCTAATTACAACTGCACAATATAATTTATTGAATATGAGTTATTTGAATTGAATTATTTGATTTTTTCCTTAGTATCCACTACAGTATTCCACAGTATAAGAGTTAGCATAGGATTAGATACTGTGTCACTGAGTGACCTTTAATAAAGTCAAGAAACTATATCAAATTCCAAACTAAAGCTATATCAAAAAGTCGCTGAACAAAACCTTTCAGATAATTATAATAACATTGTTGCAGTTTTCATTGTTTGCAGTTTCTTGATTTGGGATCTCCGAAATAAAAGGATCACCAAGTTTCTATCCATGTTTGCATGAGTGAAAGTCAAATAAAAATTGTAAATGCCGTTAAAATTGCTCCTTGCCCACATGACCATCTCCCACCCACCACACACTCTCCACAACCCTTAAACCTTATTATAAAGCCTGTTACAAAGGCTCTTTAGTCACCTCAGCCCTTACCCACAGAGCAGCACACATTTACACTTATTCACCCAGACAATAGCAAACAGAAGAGCACTGAGAGAATTATTCCTATCGCCGCCGAGCCGACCGCAGCCCTCCTGCTCCCACATTTGTTTATTAAGGGAGACTTTCAGTCCTATAAGAGCCATTTCTGTTTAACGGGAGCCTCTCTGTTGAGATGATGACTTACAGTTTTAATATAACCGTTGTCATCTTTGTTAAAAACTCGCTGGTGTAAAAAAAAAAAAATTTATGATCGTATCTTTTAGGTTGGAAATGAAAGCTACAGGTTTGAAGTTAAGACTTGGCGGCTGAATCTAGTTTGTTTGTTTATTTGGCGGTGTTGATTTTTCTGGGCAAAAGGGACTTAGCAACTCTTGGAATGTAGCTGTGAGAGTGTCCTCTGATGGGCTGTTGCTCTTATTTGCTCCTTTATTCCATGTGTCGCACCCAGCTGAGAGACATTATTTTTTTTGCCTTCATCATTTCTGCATTTGTTGGACTCCTACAACGTTCCCTCTTCCAACCTCCTCATTTCTTTCCCTCCAGCATTGCTTCTTTGTCATTTGCACTCTCTTTCCTGGAAAACCTGGAATATAGTTGTCCAATTTTCCAGGTATAGATAAGTCATGAAAAATAGTTCTATGCTAATAATGCCAACAAGCCAATAACGCTTAATAAAACGATTCCACACGGGTTAGATTTTCAATCGGATTGTTTTCCCAGTCTTGTTCCTTTCTTTCTCACCCTGTTTGCTGTTATTTTTCTCCTTCGTTGCTTTGAAGTTATTTTCAAATTCAAATTCAAATTCAAATTCAAAGTGTTTATTGTCATGTGTACAGACAGAAAGCATGTTTCCCTATACAATGAAATTATGAAGTTATTTTGTCTGCCTTTCTTCGGTTGTTTGTAAGCATTTGTTTGTTTTGTCTTAACTTTGTTCTTTTTCAGTGTTTATATTCTTATTGCTTTAGTTGTTTTGTTGTTGGCAAGTCTAGTTACCTTTTAGTGACTTTCCTTGTATTTATTTTCTTTTTTACATTTTTGGTTATTGGGTCTGTTTTGGCTGGTAATATGTTTATTTTCTAGCTTTATTTTGTTACTTTATTGCCTAATTTAGTTACTTTATAGCTTTAAGTATTGTCCATGTTTGCCTGCTGTCTTGTTTTAGTGTAATTTTTGTCTTCTGTAAAGTCAAATTTTTTCCCTATTCTATTACTTTGTAGTTTTATTTTTTTTGGTCCATTGTAGTGTTGACCTGATATGAAGTCCATCCTCTTTCTCACTATGTTTACATGCAGAGCTTGCTCTGATTAAGCCTTCGCTGCTGGAGTTCACACCTTGTCCAAGTTTAAATGAATAAGAGAGAACCCAAGTAATGTGTCTGCTCGGGCTGATGATGCATTCATGTGTTCTTAGTATTTCACAGCATTTAGCTGTTGCTAAAAGGGTAAAAGAAGCTATCGTTAAACTTGACTCATAGCGTTGAATCCTAATATACCTGGCTGATTTGTTTAGTAATAATTGTTTTTAATAAATATCAACAGAAACACACTGTCTTAGTGAGTCATAACACAACATGTTTATTTTTTCATATTTATTTTTATTTATTTATATAGTGTGCCTAGTACGCACTCAAAGCTCTTATTACTCTGTAACTGTGATGTCCAACAGCACTTGAACACATCAAAAGCTACGGTAGACTAGCTTGTTTTTCTAAACTTCTGAGCACAATAACCGACAGACAGGAGACACAATATCAGCGTTCGTTAGTCTATAAATGAGTGAGTCTATCTCTAAACAATGTTCTTCATGTTTTTCTGTTTACGTGTGTGACTTTGTGCTTCTGCCCGGCTCAGGAGCATGCTCACTGCGCTGTGTTGACCTTAATCTGAGTTGTAGCTGAGCTGTATACAGTAATTCGACAATGAACCACTTTATCTAAGTATGTTACTCTGATTTTTAAGAAATTTTAATGACTGCCCCCCAATCTGAGTATGGTGTTTATAGCAGTTTTAAATTTTGATTATAATCGGACTGAGGCAATAATTCGGTTTTCTCTACCTACATGTAAATGATAATGTACCGGAAAAGTCCTGGGAAACAAAAGTCCAGAGGAGAGTGTTGCCCTGTCAGAGTTTCGGAGTAAGTAAAGGGGGAGGAGGCTGTTCCCTCGGAGGCTGTGCCCTGGGCCCACACTGGGCATTGTGTCTGAGCCCAAAACAATATTTGCTGCAGCCCTGTGTGGGCTCAGAGGAAACAAAGACCGTATTGATCCCCAAATGAACCTACACAGCACTCTTTATTGTTAGATCTTTATCTATTAAAATCAGGCTGGAGAAAAGCAGCTCTTTCAGCACATTCCCTCGCATCTGTCGCAAGATCGATTGTTTATGATTGAGCTGTCTTCTTGGAATCAGAAAATATTAGGATTTCATTTCATTTCATTTCATTACAATGACATAAAATAATGTATCAGGCCATCCCCAGACATGAGTTTTCAAAGGGTACAGTATTTAGTGTTAAATTAACACTGTGGACTCTTTTTAACATTATGTGCCTTAATCATTGACAATGTTAAATTGACATTGTGGAAGTAAATTAATTAATCTGGAGTTATTTTAACACTCCCTTGTGTTTTTTGACAGTTTGAGTTAATTCAGTGTTAATTCCACCATTGTTTGTATTATGTCTGTGAAGGTTCTCAGTCAGCCAGGACATCTTGGATGTCTACTTCATCTGATTTACTTCCACCTTTTTTCATTGTTTGTATTTGTTCACAGTTTCACAAAGTATTACTTAACTCAAGTGTGTGCTATTTGACAATGGGCAGTGTTGCATATAAAAAGTTGAGTTTTTTAAAATGACTTATTGTGGAATTATCTGAACTCTTCTGGTTTTGGTGTCTGGGTTTGTGTTAATCCCTCACATAAGTTTTAAATTCATATTGAAAACATGGTGTGTATGTGTCCACAAACATCCACAGTGTTAATTTAACACTGAGCATTTTGCATTATAATGCCCATGCGTCCTAGAAAAGTTGTGGAGAATGTGTGGTAGGTAAAATATCTTGGAGGACAGTTTCACCAAACTATCTAAGCAGTTTGAAAGTTCCTGTGCAGTCCTCTTTTTTTGCTAGGTTTGAATGAGTTTTGCTCCTTATGAGGTCATTTTGATCTTTGTAACATTTTGGCTTAATACAATAGACAATACAATGAAATGGTTATTTACTCTGATGGCTGTACTAATGCCAGTGTTTATACATATGAAATATTTAATGATAAAAAATTTCCATGAGAAGTTAATACAGAATCTTTTCATGGATTTAAAAAAATTAAAATTTCAGTATTGCTGTTATCCTGCAAATCACCTTTTACATGCTTCTCTGTGAATAAAATACGTATTTAATGTCTGGGGAACACATGGGATATTTTGTTACTGTTACTTCTTTTTTTTTGTCTTTTTCAAATTATTACTTTTTCCTCTTTTGAATGGTGTTTCTTTTTGGGGTTGTTTTGTCATCTTAGTCAAATTGATAATGTCCTGGCAAAGTCTGTAAATTGAATAGTTCCCCAGCCCTGTGTCTATGATAATTCCAGAGTCTCTTCTACTCATTTCAGGGATGTTATTTGAGTATAAACGGCACATTGGTAGATATTTACACAGTTAGTCCCTTTTAAAATACAGCAGAGCCACTGTTGGCTTAGAATAGTCGACTCCAGGGTGAAGAGGTGGCTCAGTATTGGGAGCACTGCATCATGGGAAGATGATTTGAGGTTGGCAGCAGATTAAAGGGCTAATGTGGCCAGTAAAAACAGACTTTTACCTATTGCCTATTCTCTATATGGGCCAAAATCTTATACAGCTATTACAGCTAGAATAAACTTGCTGGCTAGATTCCATCCCCATCCTTGAAGTTTCACATGTCTTACTTAACAGAATATTTTATTTGTGGAAAATGCCCATCGTTACCCTAAACCGGGATTAAATGTAGAAATGAACCAGGTCTAACCAGGACTTGATTTTTAGACTCATCACAATTTTATTTAATGCTTTTTGGACAATGATTTTGAGGCAAAAAGTAAATGTATGCAGATGGAAGACCATATTGTTACCGTGATACAATTCAGTCTTGATACGGATATTGCAATAACAAGAATAAAATAATAATAATCTTGTGATAAAGATAATTGGGCAGCCCTAGATTCTACAGTCAATGTTTTCCAAATAGTTACAGAATAGGGGCAATGATAATATAGAAGGGGTGGAGGAAAATAAATGGCTAAAGTAAATATTGAGATTAGGGCTGCACAATATATTGCAAATTTTGTTATCGCAATATTATCGTTATCACAATATCTGTATCGCAAACATTGACTTGTATCGCAGTAACATTTTGGTCTTTTATTAATCAGACTTTTACTTTTTGCTAAAGTTTGAATAATATTTGAATATTTGTTTATTTCAATGAAGTTTTATGAAAGAGGCGTTAATTTATGGAACGTTTTTCTGAACAAGCGTATTGGGATATATATTCAGAAAAAAATTTACAGGCTAGGCTTCAGAACCTTTTATGTAAATGAAAAAATCAAGGACGTGACGTCGCCCGGTATGGCACAACCGAGGCCCCACCCTGGAGCCAGGCCCGGGGTTGGGGCTCGTATGCGAGCGACGTGGGGCCAACTTCCCGTGGGCCCACCACCTGCAGGAGGAACCGTAAGGGGTGCAATGTGGATTGGGTGGCAGTAGGCGGGGGCCTCGGCGACCCAATCCCCGGAATCTGGCGCTAGGGACATGGAATGTCACCTCGCTGGCGGGGAAGGAGCCTGAGCTCTTGCGGGAGGTTGAGAGATACCGACTAGAGATAGTCGGGCTCACCTCCACGCAGTTTGTCCATAACGAACACCATGTTCAAGCATAAGGGTGTCCACCAGTGCACGTGGCACCGGGACACCCTAGGCCGGAGGTCGATGATCGACTTTGTAATTGTTTCAACTGACCTCCGGCCGTATTTCTTGGACATTCGGGTGAAGAGAGGGGCGGAGCTGTCAACTGATCACCACCTGGTGGTGAGTTGGATTCGATGGCGGGGGAGAAAGCTGGACAGACTTGGCAGACCCAAACATACTGTGAGGGTCTGTTTGGAACGTTTGGTTGAGTCCCCTGTCAGAGAGATCTTCAACTCCTACATCCGGCAGGAGGACCATGTGGCAGGGTGCTCCCTTAGAGATAGGGTGAGGAGCTCTGTCACTCGGGAGGAGCTCAAAGTAGAGCCGCTGTCCTCCACATCGAGAGGAGCCAGCTGAGGTGGCTCAGGCATCTGTTTCGGAGGCCTCCTGGACGCCTCCCTAGGGAGGTGTTCTGGGTATGTCCCACGGGAGGAGACCTCGGAAGACCTAGGACACGCTGAAGGGAACTATGTCTCTCGGCTTGCCTGGGAACGCCTCGGTATCCTTCCGGAAGAGCTGGAGCTAGTGTCTGGGGAGAGGGAAGTCTGGGTGTCTCTGCTTAGACTGCTGCCCCACGACCAGGCACCAGATAAGCGGTAGAAGATGGATGGGGGATGGATGGATTTACAGGCTACATACTGTGTTTTGTAACTGAAAATTCAACAGTATTTGCTATTGTGCTAACCGGACTAATTTTGCACACGACAAGCTGATTATTTTGTTCAAAGTAATTCCAAACTTCGCTGCGTTTAAATGAGGACGCCATGACGTTCACAAACAAACCGAATCTATTGAAATTTTTAAGAATAATGGGAAAGCTACGTTGGGCTATACGCTGTGGCCAGCAAAAAAAAAAAAAGAATTTTTTTTTTTTTTTAATTTTAATAGTGTTTTTATTTTTGGAATATATTTTGCAGATGGAATATTAGAATATTTGTGCCCATCCCTAGTTTAGAGCTGTTTAGTCTTAATTTTGTCCTGGTTCAGTCTTTAATATGGATTTAGCTTTTTTTCGTTTCTTTACATTTTCGAAATCAAATTTCATTAAGTAAACACTTTTTACTATATCAAAGAGCATTCAAATAGCCCATATTGCAGTATTGCAACATTCTAAATAGTTTTTGAATGTTTTTCCAATATTGTGCAGCTCTAGTTATATGTTGCCTAAATCACTGTTCAGAATAGTTCTGCTTACAGCATACACCACGTTTAATGATCAATTCTAGTTTACACTTAAAGAATAAGCATGACTAAAGTGTCGATGTCTGTCTGTCCACAGGCAACATGCTGCCGGTCTTCTGCGTGGTGGAGCACTTCGAGAACCCCATGGACTTCGACAGCAAAGAGGAGCACGCCGAGTTTGTCCTGGTGCGGAAGGACATGCTCTTCAACCAGCTCATCGAGATGGCCCTGCTCTCTCTGGGTTACTCCCACAGCTCCGCAGCCCAGGCCAAAGGTAGCCTGTGACCCAGTGTTGACCCAGTGTTGAATCACAACAGTATCAGGGACTAGTCTAACTCCCTGATACTTCATTGGTCTGGGTACATGGGAAAATATTACAAAGAGTACTTAATAGCACTAAAATATAAGTATATAAGTATATAAAATTTATATACTAAGTCCAGTTTGTCACCAGGTACTACATTTACCTGACAGTAGAGAAATTTAAATTATTGCCTTAGTCCAGAATCACAGTTTGACTGAAGCTGGACTAGTCATTCTATGTGGTCTTTTATCTAGTTCTAAGCCCCCCTCAAACCCTGTGAGCTCACATTGGTTAGTGGGTTGTACCTCTCTGTACATCCGTTGTTGTGATTGGTCCACTGGAGAACTACTGGCCTTTGTCCAGGATAAGCTCTGTCCTTATTGGCTAAATGTGTCATGTAAGTTGTTTGAAGAGCTAAAGAGAAAAAAATGAAAAAGCAGAATAGGTGACCTTTTTAATTCCGCATTGAAGATCAAGTAAAGAGCTTTTTAAAAGTGTTCAAAAGCCTGCTCTGGAGTATTTTTAACCCTCATGACCATTAGTGTATTCACATCTTCACTCTGACCATATCTTTATCTCCCTAATGCCCTGCTACTAGCCCATGTGAAGTGCTGGCATGCTGCGTGACCATAGCAGCCCAGTGGCAGCAGATCTGAGGCCACAGTAACACGGCCTGACACTCATCCCCAATTGGACAGGCCCAAATCTCCCCAGGCTCACACACACAGCCTACAGGAGGACTTATGCTAGATCATGTCTATATATACATATGTATGTATGAACACAAAGGGTATGGGAGGGGAGTGTCTTCTAATTGCACTTGAATGCACAAAGGCTGGGTAGATGTTTCAAAGTGCCTCTTAGCCAACTCTTTTATTATACAGTTGTGCTCATTGTGAGCAAAACCCTGGCAGAATTTGTAAAAAAATTTTTTGTCCATTTTTCAGAGAATGTGAATAAAAACACAAAAACTTTTCTTTCACTCATAGTTAATGGTTGGGTGAAGCCATTTATTGTCAAACAACTGTTTAAAATCATAATGACAACAGAAACTACCCAAATGACCTGATCAAAAGTTAGTTCTTAATACTGTACTTTCCACCTTTAAACATTAATGACAGCTTTTGTGGTAGTTGTGGATGAGGCTCTTTATTTTCTCAGATGGTAAAGCTGACATTCCTTTTGGCAAAAAGCCTTCAGTTCCTGCAAATTCTTGGGCTGTCTTGCATGAACTGCACGTTTGATATCTCCCCAGAGTGGCTCAATGATACTGAGGTCAGGAGACTGAGATGGACAGTCCAGAACCTTCACTGTAGCCAATGACATGTCGACTTGTCCTTGTGCTTTGGATCGTTGTCATGTTGGAAAGTCTGATGAGTGCAAATTTTCCTCCAGTATTTTCTGATAACCAGTGGTGGACAGTAACGAAGTAAATGTAATTCGTTACTGTACTTAAGTAGTTTTTTCCAGTATCTGTACTTTACTAAGTATTTCCATTCGGGAATACTTTTTACTTTAACTTCACTACATTTCAAAGTCAAATATCTTACTTTTTACTCAATTCCATTTTGCAAAATTAGTCGTTCCTTTTTATTTATGAGTGGATAGAAAAAAACTGAAGAAGGCAATCACGTGGCAAACCACCAATCAGGATACAGCGCTCTATTTTGAATTTGGTCTGGTAACTCTGGTTACCGCTTATTTAGTGCGTCAGTGCAACGGCAAAAGTGCAAATGTTCAGCTTCCAAAGACTGTGATGTACAGAGCCCTGCACATGGCATGCAAGAAAAAAAATATTGTGCACGATTTAACATTACTGTGTTTTCCCCCAGATTGATTTACTAAAACGTGCGAACAATTTACTATTACTATTTCGCTTCCTCGATTTATAAATTATGTGCATGATTTTGAAACTCGAGGGAACGAATTAGTAAATCGTGCGCACGATTTAGCTTATTTTTTCCTGCATGTCCTGTCTGAGGCTCCGTAGTGATCTACTTTAAGAATAATTTTTAAATATATCACTAGATTTATTGAAATGAATTACATCTTTGACATGCAAAAAGCATATTAAATTATTTTAAGCAAAAGACTGACAAAAATTATAAGGGCATTATAGCCATAATAAATGATAGTACTTGGATACTTAAGTACATTTGAAGGCAAATACTTTTGTACTTTTACTCAAGTGAAAGCTAAAAGGGAGTACTTTGGATTTTAATGAAGTAATATTTTACCTAGTGTATCTGTACTTTAACACAAGTACTTGGTTTGTGTACTTTGTCCACCACTGCTGATAACATGCTGCATTCATCTTGCCATCAATTTTGACCAAGTTTGTAGCTCACACATCCCCAAAACATCAGCAATCCCCCTCTATGTTTCACAGTAGGAATAATGTACCTTTCATCAATAGGTCTTGTTGACTCCTCTCCAAATGTGACATTTATGGTTATGGCCAAAAAGTTCAATTTTGAACAAATGACTTTGTTACAGAAGTTTTGAGGCCTGTCTCTGTGCTGTTTAGCGTATGGTAAGCGGAATGCTTTGTGGAATTTGCGTAGCAATGGCTTTCTCGACCATGCAGCCCCTTATTGTGCATCTTAAAATTAAAATGTATTTCAGCTGAAGTTATTTGTGGGTTTATCTTTGCATCCCAAACAATTTTTCTGGCAGTTGGGGGTGAAAGGTTTGTTGGTCTACCTGACATTAGTTTCTTTTTTAACACTGCTGATTGCCGTTCTCAATTCCTTGGATATTTTTTAAAATCCCTTTTCTGTTTTATACAGTTCAATTACTATTTCCCACAGATCCTTTGACAATTTGTTTGCATTTCCCATGACTCAGAATACAGAAATGTCAGTGCAGCACTGGATGACAGATGCAAGGGTCTGTCAGGAGCCCAGACACGCACTGACCTTTTATACACACACACTGATTACGAGCAAATAGATCACAGGTGAGGATGGTTACCTTTAGTAACCATTCAACCTGTTTGTGTCAACTTGTGTGCAAGTCAAAATCACCAGGGTAACTTTTAATCAGTGTCATTTGGGTAGTTTCTGTTGTCATCATGATTTAAAAAGAGTAAACAAAATTTTTGACAATAAATGCCTTCGCCCAACCACTAACTATGAGTGAAAGAAAGGTTTTTGTGTAATCATTCAAATTCCTGAACAATGTCCAGAAAAAAAATATCACAAAGTCTGCCAAGTGTGAGCACAACTGTATCTTGTCCATCACCTTGCATGCTTCAGATTTCTTTGGTTTGCCTCTAATTCTATGTTAGAGAAATTTTACATTTCCATACATATATTTTTAAAATTACAAATGCAGCAATGTTTGAATTGATGATTAACATATTTATCTACGCACATTCCAACATTCCAAACAAATGGGTATTTAATTGGCTTTGTTATCTTGTAGTTAAACAACCAAAAGTTACAATTTTAAATTAAAATGCAGTAACTTAAATTTAGCCCTAATTTGCATAAATACTAAGACATTACATCTAACTGAAGTTTGTTGCTTACCTTCCCCTTTCTCTGAGTTAAGCGTTAAGCAACTTTTGCGATCTCAAAATTATCTCATTTTACATGACCTGAATGCATTGCCAATATTTATTGACATTTCTGTTGTTCTGTTTTGTGTTTTTGCTTTGTAAGCAGACGTAACGAGCACTGGAATAGACACTTTCCAAGTATGATTGTTTCATGGCCATTGACTCAGTGTTTACAAGCTGTGTAGGCCAATGGGCACGTCCAGTTGCTTTCTATGTAACTTTATCATTGGTCAAAACTTTCACTATGCAGTGAAAATACAAGAATAAAAACATACTCTCCTTTAGCAAAAAATATATTATCAGCTCAGCAGAAATCTTAATCATATTCGTCATCATTTTCAAATGTCTGGTCACACTATTCTGCTACAGTGTAATTTTCTCACAAATACACTTTTAGCCCATGTCCATAAATAATGTAAATCCGATGTGGAAACACCTTTTGAAAAGTTCCTTTGTGTTCTCTCTATCAATGATTCAGGCATGATTCAGGTGGGGAAGTGGAACCCTGTCCCGCTGTCGTATGTGACAGACGCCCCAGACGCCACAGTGGCTGACATGCTGCAAGACGTCTACCACGTGGTCACGCTCAAGATCCAGCTGCACAGGTCAGACTAACACCTAACTCACAACAAACCACTGCATGGTTATCCAACAGATACACATACACGGAAAGTTGCTTTAACGAGCTTTTATTAGGCATTATGGAACTAAAACACATTTGTTATTGCACAGCTTAAAAAAACAAAACGTTAGGATGCAAGCACAACATTTATAAACCAATTAATAATAATAATAATAATAATAATAATAATAATAATAATAATAATAATAAATTCACAAAGGACCAGACTCATGTTTTATCAAACCTCAATAATGGCTCAGTTGATGTACGTTTATGTCAGACTTGTTATGACAGAGATGATTTAGAGCAGCAAGGACCAGTGCTACATTCAAAATGTATTCTTTTTCTCATTTAGTACAGCCTCAGAGGCAGCTTTTGCACTGAACAGACCAGACTCCATGTACAGCCAGTGTTAACAGTGGGACATTACAGCGCAAGTTGGTTTTAACTTTCACAGCAGATCCCCGTAACGCGGCAGGCTTGAGCAGGGCAAGTACATTTGGAGATTAAGATGCCGCTGAGCTGCTAGATATTAGTTTAATCAAGTGGGTCTTCGCTAGTCTTGGTGAGGGACAGGTTTTGCCAAGGTAGCTGCGCCGCCTAAATTATAAAGCACATGCATATTGTTTGTCGTCATTAGCCTATAGAGAATTGTGATTGGTTGTTTACTCACAGAGGCGTTTCCTAATCCCAAATAATTTAAAGGCACACACAGCCAACTAAGGAGAAATACACTGCATAAAAAGATGGGGACTATTAATTTTACGCAATAACAAACAAACCGAAATTTACCAATGCTTATTGAACGTGAAGGGTGTACCAAACGATTCAAAACTGTATTGAGAATTGTTGCATCCCTATTATCTACACTGTGCTGTCCACGTATATATCATATACAGTTTGTTCTCAGCTACACACATGCAACACTGCCCAGAGGCATTTTATAGACTGCCTCCTGACAGATCCCAGAATAGCAATATTACTCACACATGATTATATATACACACAATTCACACACTAGACACAATGGAGGAAGAATGTTCATCAAGTGTCAAAAGCATGCTCTCTTCGTACAGAGAATAGACTACGTGTAATCTAGCTACTGTTACTAAATAATATTCAGAGCTTTTGCTGTTACGTATGTTATATAATTATGTGGTCAACATGAGGTGGCCTGTCTAAAAATGTCTGCAGCGGATGAATACAAGGTTGTTCCCTAAAAATACTGTGCTTCTAAAAATACACCTGCTGGCTAAAAGCTACATGAATGTGTAGACAGTACTGGTTTAAAGTTACACCACAATTTTAAACATCATACCTTTCTTGCTAAAATCTAATCACAGTTAAATTTCTTTACTTTTCAACCAGTTTTACACCATAATTCTCAACATTTCAACTACTACCAAAATAAGGACTGTTAGTGAAAGAACTTAAAGCTGTCATAGGTGTTTTTGTTTCATTTCAAAGAAATGCAGAAATGTTCTATCTAAATCCACAATGGTCAACAACCTTACTAAAAACAACCTTAGCTGAAAAAAAAAACATTTCAGCTTTGTGCTGAAATGTTTTTTTTTTTTCAGCTTTGTGCTGTATCAGAGCTCCAATACCAGCCCAAGTCTGCATTATCCAATTGCATTTCCGTGTCAGAGTGAGCAGTGTCCAGCTTTCACAGACCTGACAAACGTGAGCTCACCCACAATCAGCCAGTTGAGGAGCAGGTGCCAGCTGCATGCTCACTCAGTGTTGTGCAACCCTCTGGAAATCTGTTCTTGCTCGCTCCTGCTGTCTCCCAACACCACCCACCTCCAACGTTCCAGTAGACATGTCCATTCGCCCAAGCACATAACACATACACAGGGCCCACAACGCAGTATCAAAAAATAAAAATAATCTTATTATATTCTTAACTAATACTGTGATATACAATGTATTTGACCAAAATATATTGCAAATGTATCATATTGTCCGAATTGCCAAGACTACTTAAATGTTCCTGAAAACAAGTCATATTGCAATTTTGCCAAGACTACTTAAATGTTCCTGAAAACAAGTCATATTGCAATTGCAATATTCAACAGTCCTATCTCATATTGCTTTTTATGCATCTTCCAGACAGTTTTCAGCTGCTGAAACCTCACAGTAGTATTGTCCTGTGTGTAAACCAGGACTGCATGATATTAGAAACACATGTCATATGAGATAACTATTGTATATATATATATCAAAATACATTTTGAAAAAAAATGTTTCAGAAAATATGGACTTTCATTCTGGACTAACTTCCACTCAAACAGGAGCTAAATCAATATTATAGTGTTTAACCTTGTGTTTAAGCCATGTGATTTAGGCCATGTGATAATATTGTGTTTTACCATAATGCCTTACAGTCTTCCTCCGCTCCTTCTCTGTGTCTTACTCTCCCCAGGGGTTTACTCACTGTAGGAGCAGTAAAGGTGTTTTGTAAAAAACATTGTGTGTGTGTTCTCCTCCGAGCAGATGTTAGCCTCGACCGCTGAGCTGCACACATCCCTCTCTCGCTCGCCTCTCCTGTTATCTCGCTGCTCATAACACTCTCAACAACAGCGACTGGCAGATTTACGGACACACACAACACAATGTCTCATCACCCGCTGCTTATTCTCTCATCTCTCGCACTTGTCAAGTGTCAGCACAGGTTTCACAAAAAGTAATTCTGCGATACATACAAACGCATCCAACATATGCCTGGCACACAGACCAAACGAGCCTCTAATGTATACAGTATGTGCATTGGAATATTCTTTACTAAACCAGAGTAATGTTATCTTTAATCACTACCACAATCTAATACAATTAAAGAATATAATTGTGACTGACTGTATATATATATATATATATATATATATATATATATATATAACTTTGTCCTTCACCCTCCGCGGGTGGTCTCTCATCCGTCGAGCTCGGGTCCTCTACCAGAGGCCTGGGAGCTTGAGGGTTCTGCGCAGTATCTTTGCTGTTCCTAGTACTGCACTTTTCTGGACCGAGATGTCTGGTGTTCTTCCAGGAATCTGCTGTAGCCACTCTTCCAGTTTGGGGGTTACTGCCCCGAGTGCTCCGATGACCACAGGCACCACTGTCGCTTTCACCTTCCAAGCCTTTTCCAGCTCTTCTCTGAGGCCTTGGTATTTCTCTAGTTTCTCATGTTCCTTTTTCCTGATGTTGCAATCACTTGGTATTGCAACGTCAACCACAACGGCCTTCCTCTGCTGTTTGTCCACCACCACAATGTCTGGTTGGTTCGCCATTACCATTCTGTCAGTCTGAATCTGGAAGTCCCACAGGATCTTGGCTCGTCGTTCTCTATCACCTTTGGAGGTGTTTCCCACTTTGACCTCGGGGTTTCCAGTCCATACTCCGTACAGATGTTCCTGTACACTATGCCAGCCACTTGGTTATGGCGCTCCATGTATGCTTTCCTGCCAGCATCTTACACCCTGCAGTTAAGTGTTGGATTATCTCAGGGCCTGTTTGCACAGCCTACACCTTGGGTCTTGTCTGGTGTGGTAGATTTGGGCCTCTATTGCTCTGGTGCTCAAGGCCTGCTCCTGTGCAGCCATGATGAGTGCCTCTGTGCTGTCCTTCAGTCCGGCCCGTTCTAGCCATTGGTAGGATTTCTTGATATCAGCCACTTCAGTTATGTTCGGTGGTACATCCCATGTAGGGTTTGTCCTCCCATGATGGTCCCTCCTCCAGCTCCTCTTCCTCTGTTCCCCATTGCCTGAGACATTCGCTGAGCACGTCATCTGTTGGGGCCTTATCTTTGATGTACTTGTGAATCTTGGATGTTTCATCCTGGATAGTGGCTCTCACACTCACTAGTCCACGGCCGCCTTCTTTACGGCTAGCGTACAGTCTCAGGGTGCTGGATTTGGGGTGGAACCCTCCATGCATGGTGAGGAGCTTTCGTGTCTTAACGTCCTGTGATCTGTATCTCTTCCTTTGGCCACCTTATTATTCCCGCAGGGTATCTGATCACTGGCAGGGTAGCTGTTTATTGCCCGTGCCTTGTTCTTGCCATTGAGCTGACTTCTTAGGACTTGCCTTACTCGTTGGAGGTATTTGGCAGTTGCTGTTTTCCTTGTTACCTCTTCGAGGTTGCCATTTGCCTGTGGTATTCCAAGGTACTTGTAACCATCCTCAATGTCTGCTATTGTTCCTTCTGGGAGTGAGACCCCTTCTGTGTGGACTACCTTCCCTCTCTTCGTCACCATTCGACTACACTTCTCAAGCCCGAATGACATCCCAATGTCAGAGCTGTAGATCCTGGTGGTGTGGATCAGTGAGTCGATGTCCCGCTCACTCTTAGCGTATAGCTTGATGTCATCCATGTAGAGGAGGTGACTGATGGTGGCCCCATTCCTGAGTCGGTATCCATAGCCAGTCTTGTCGATTATTTGGCTGAGGGGGTTCAGGCCTATGCAGAACAGCAGTGGGGATAGAGCATCTCCTTGGTATATGCCACATTTGATGGATACTTGTGCAAGTGGCTTGCCATTGGCCTCAAGGGTGGTTTTCCACAGCCTCATTGAATTTGCAATGAAGTCTCTTAGAGTCCTGTTGATGTTGTACATCTCCAAGCATTCAGTGATCCATGTGTGTGCATTGAGTCATATGCTTTCTTGTAATCAATCCAGGCAGTGCACAGGTTGGTGTGTCGGGTTCTGCAGTCTTGGGTGACTGTTCTGTCATGGTTGCTCTTATAGCCAAGCATCTCGAGGATCACTGCTGCGGAGGTGTATAGCAGCTCATTGGTTTCAGTGATGGATGTGGTAGGGATCGCACTCAATGCTGCATTCACATCTTCTAGGAGACTTTCTGATGGTACTTCATTGTTTGCCTTGCATTCATTCATGATCTTGTCTTTCAGGTGTCGCTGCCTCGTTCAGCTTCATACCCAATCTCCGGTTGGGGAGCACCTGTTGGCTCCTCTGACCTTGCGCCCTGGCTCCCCCTTGCCGTAGCATTTTTTGTGTTGTATCTCGTCAATCTCAAGTTGTGATAGCAGCTGCCGCTTGTGGATGTTGGAACACTGAGCTACTAGTTGCTTCGATGTAAGCCTGGATTGTGGGTTTCGTAGTAACCATTCATCCCACATTCTCTTCATGTAACCCCTCTGACTAGGGTTACTGGAGTAGTAGCATTCCAACAGAGCCTTGTTATCGCATCTCGCCCATCTCCGTGTTGTTCCAGTAGCCCATTTGTCATCAAGTTGCTCTGGTTCCCCAACACCTGACGCAGACCTTGTTTGGCCGGGCGACGTCTGATCCGGCATCTCATAGCATTTATTGTCTCTCATCATTATGAGGTAGGCAGTAGCGCGAAGGGTCTTGCCTAAGGACCAACACTGGATAGCACCCCGAGGGGGATTCGAACCTGGATATATATATATATATATATATATATATATATATATGAGGGCCAGGACTCGATTGACAAAATTAATCTAATTAATTAGAGGGTTTGTAATTAATTCATCGAAATGAATCGCATTTTAATTGCATATAAATAGTTGACCTGAGAACAGTGAGAAGTAATTTTTCACACGGATTTTTAGTATACAATTGAATAATGACTGAATACATATATATACACACATATATAAATATATATATATATATATATATATATATATATATATATATATATATATATATATATATATATATATACTGTACAATATTTGCCCTCACCCAGCTACCTCTTTCAGTTCATTGTGGCCCAAGTCTAGCCAAAAACACCCCATACTGTTACCGCAGCAACAAAGCTATCACTATCATCTTTTCCTGATGATGCATATAGAAATTGCCGGCAGCGTGCCGTTAATTGAACTCCAGCCATTCTACTGATCAATTGCATCTGTATCTTATTATTGTTTTGTATTTATTGTACCTTTCTACACTCCCTACCCACCCGGCCAACCTCCCCACCACCACTACTGCCGCACGAGCCAGTAACACCTTAAATTTCTTCGCCGAGCACAACGAGCCAGGAAGGTAGAAGTAACACGAAATAATAGTCGCCACATGCAGCTGATGTATAATTCATGCATCAATCCAGCAGATGTGTTGTATAAAGTAATTAACTAATCAGAACAATCAGGAGAGTGAGGAAAGCGCGGCAGGCGGGGGGGGGGCTATGAAAGAGGGAGAGGCAGCCAGGGAGTGAGAGACACAGCAATCTCCAGATGCATCTGCTTGATGCGCCAAATGAAATCTGTCTGTCTTGGAGGGGCGCTTGCAGCAGGAGCAGCGAGTTGGGTCTCATGTGCGCGCAGGTCTCTCTCCGAGTCTGTATCTTTCGCCGTCTGATTGCTCTATTTTGCCAATTCATCAATATACTACAGTACAGACCACACCGTACAGCATCAGAGTAATAAAGTGTTACTGCAGGAAAGCCATTGGTAATTGGCATGTCTATCGCCTTTTGCACTCAAATAAGCCTTAATAAGTCAAACCTTTTTGCACTGCGGATAAGAACAAACCTGCAGAAAAGAAAGTCATTATATAAGATGTGTAAAGAAAAAAGGGTAAAATGTTTTAAAATCCATAAAAACACTTGCAGTTAAAAGGGCAGTAGCCAGAATTAGCAATAAAAATCCTTCTAATAGCCCCGCTACCAGATTATATTTTTTTGGTCCTGGTCTGAGTTTATCACCAGATCAGCGGCATTCTGAATCATCTCTACGTCGTTAAACATTGCGTGTACTCATTGCAGATATTTTTCTGTATTTTAGTTTGCTTCCCTTTTCTCTATTTATGTTTTTCTTTTTCTGTGTAAAAAGATGTATCCAGCGCTAAATGACCACTCAGTACTTCCTTGTTGACATTGGTGTTGACCAATGGAAGCGCTCCTTTTTCTAGAAGCGAGCATGTAATTGGACAAGATGAGAAAAATTAAAGAAAACGGGTAATCCCTATTTAATATAATGCTTGATACAGGGCCTCACCCTGATTGTGTACGACTCTTATTTTAACACAAATTAAATGAACAGGTTTTACAAATTCTGAGGCAACGTTAGAATTTACAATACATACAATTGCCAGTTTTACATCTAGTCCTATTTAATTCATTAATTAATTTTAAGTAAGTAAAACAAAAGACAGTTATTTTTTATTTTTATTTTTTTTATATTTATTTTTAAAGCGCTTTTCCACCTTCCACTCAAAGCGCTTTGCAATAATCTTTTCATATTGAAATGTATGGCTTATTTATTGGTCTCAGGGAAATAACCCAGGATTATTAAGACAAAAAGATCTTTTATTTTTGTGGAAGACCTGCTGAGTATAATACATATTAATATTATTTTTTAATAGTTTATATTTTATCAGAAACTGGCCATTGTCCACGGTGTACCCTGACTAAGGCCCAAAGTTGCTGAGATAGGCTCCAGTCCCCTGCAACCCTTAACGGGACTAAGCAGAGGAAAATGGATAAATTTATGAGTTAAAAAAAAAAAAATAAGGAAATTCTTTGAATTTTTTGCTGTCTGTGTAATACAGTAAATTTGTTCAGTTGTGAGCTTTTAAATGCAGTTCTACATAGTAATGAAGGAGGCAGCCAGTGACTTTGATCAGGCTTTTGTTGACACTAACACCAAATAATGCCTACCCTAGCTTTAAAATGTTTCTCAGGATTCCTAAAAGTGCTTAAGATTATGGATATGTAAAGTGTCTTTGCGGACTCTAAAAAGCGCTATATAAATTTGATGTAATAATAATAATAATAATAATAAGATCTTTGAATGATAAGAAACATATTTTTTAAAATATGCTTTTTCTTTTTCATTTCACTCAATCATTTAGAATTTCTTTTTGTAAACATTTAATTTATGTTGTTAGAAAAGCTTGAAAATGGACATTAATAGTAATTTAATAGAAATTATATCATGTTTTTTCCAAATACTAAACAATATGATAGGACTGCGTAATGTACAGATACAAATAACAATTTATTTTATTCATTATCATATTATCTTTGTCTGCAGCTGCATCCTAATATTCAACCAGAATATTGCACGTTAACCAAATTGTGTGAAACTGTGCCATATTAATAATTATCAATTCAAAAGCATATTGTTAATTTGAAATTGCTAAACAGTTAAGTACACTTTATTTCCAGGTCATTTGAAAATGTTCTCATCTTTTCATGTCCCCCCACCCCTCTTTATTTCTGTGTCTCCCTCTGCAGTTGTCCTAAGCTGGAGGACCTGCCGCCCGAGCAGTGGAGCCACTCCACAGTAAGAAACGCCCTCAAGGAGTTACTCAAAGACATGAATCAAAGCTCTCTGGCTAAAGAATGTCCCTTATCACAGGTGCTGAAGCCCAGTCTGCTTGTTCAAAAAGAAACACAGACCCCAATCCCTTATACTGCACTTAGCTACAGACACATTCATCACCTCCATGTTTATTTGCAAATATCAAATGCCTTGAGTTTGTTCGACAAGGTTCCCTAACTATTTAAAAGCACTTGCATGGTGACAGGGCTCTTCAGGGAGCACTCCAAATAGAGTTTTAGTTGTGCCATACATAACATTTATTAATTTCCCAATGCTACATTACAGCCAGGATTTGTTCTAGGGCTGCACAATATATTGCAAAGTTATCATTAACATATTTGGTTTATTAGCATTCAAATATTTGCAGGGCCTATTTTATTGCAATATTTAAAATAGTTATTATGTGCAAATTGCACATATTTCCAAAAATAGCTCAACTTTTATCATCTTCAAGGGAAACTGAAAGCAAATCAAAAGAAAAGAGGCTCCAATATGTGTATTAGCTCTTGTATTGGGACACAAATTTAAAACATTTTGATCATTACATTTGCTATTATTTTGATGTTAAAGTAACAACTCACACAGATAAAACATACCACAGTCACAGTTTTTTTATTTTTTTTATCCAGTTTGAATTGAGCGGTCATGATTTATTGATAAAATGTGGTAACACTTTATAATAACTAATTACTATTAACAGGGTGTCAAAAAAGTATTAAAAGTTGATAAATCAATTTTGGGAAAGTTAAGGCCCTTAAAATGTATTAAAAATATTTTATTAGGTATTGAATTTGGTTGGTATCCAAGCTTTGTCCAAAGAGTTTGACTCCAAAAAGTATGTGTAAATATATTTATTTTCCTCCCCATGACTATTTAAAACAACGGCATGATCGGTCTGCGAGATTGGCTTGGGGTGCATATAGATGGCGTCCTGCGACAGTTGCAGAGGTAAGGTATGTGATGTTGAGAAACAGACTCTGAAATGGGGAAATGTAAGTTTGCGTACTTCTGGTTGGAGAAGAGTGAATTACAACAGGTACTGAAGCCTGTCGCTGAAATCATCTGTGAGGCTTACTGTACATTAGCACAAAAGATTAGCGTAGCCTTAATGGGCATCAAAGCACTCAAGTCCCACATGCACTGTGCTAGCCACAAGCCTGACCAGACCGTTGTGCAAGTTTGTCCAGTTTGCTGATTACAACTTAAAGTGGTCTTAAAATATTTTGAGATAGTCTTCAAAAAGTCTTAAAGGGGTATTAATTGACTTCAGGATTCCTGCATATACCCTGATTAAGTAACATGCAGCAACGCAATCAGTCCACTAGACTTTACATTAGAAATATTTGTTTCTGAGACCAGTAGTGGTTGACTTTGGTTTATATTATGTCTCATATAACTCAAATATTAGTCTGTACCTGTCTTTCTAAGTGTTCTTCTAGTGTGGAAGCAATGTGAAGTCATCATGTGCTCCATAAACCAAATTTTCTTTAGACAATAGCTTTCATTACCTAAAATCTTCTCCTTTAAAAGCCAATCAAAAACTGGTCCTTGAAAGTTCTTGGATTAGATGTTAGAAAAGCTATAGCAATTTGGTTCTGATCTAGTGAAATACTGCATATCTGCACACAAAATGTAAATCACTATTGTAATTTGTCTGTGCAATGTTTTAACTCTGGCACAGGCCTGCAGCCTAGGAAGCAGAGTTACACAACGTATGGCCATTGTGAGCTAAATACTGGCTCGGACCCAGAACCATCTCCACTGCTTTTGTTCTCGCATAGTTCTTTCTCCGATGGTGCAATGGATATTCTGGCTCACGTGTTCAGTGTTGTTTTCTGTCAACAGGGAGGCAGTAGAGAAGGCGCTGGTGCAGATATTATATTAAGAGTAGCTGATTTCAGTATATCATGGAGGCAGCTCACAGTAAATGGAATCAAACGGCAGTATATCTCTCACAGGAGCCAATAATGTGTGCTGCTGGAATCATAGTGTATGTTTGAGAAAGGCAAAGAAGAAGAAATATGTTCCAGTACATTCTAGAAAGCCATGAGCCTATTTGACAAGTTCTTCAGCTGTGGTAAACAGGATGAAATGTGAATGGTTGGTTAACCCGGCTGACTCAAATATTCTCAGCCGACTCCGGTCTTACTGTGAGGAGTCTGCATGTCCTCCACGTGTTACTGTGGGTTCTCTCCGGGTACTCCGGCTTCCTCCCTCATTTTCTGTACCTTTTTATTCACACACTCCTTTTTAATAATAATAATAATAATAACAAAAATATATATATTAAGACGGCTGATATACATGTACATGTTGGATCATTTTTAGTTTCTTAATTTTAAGCCTGGCAAATACTGTTGATCACAGGAAATACGCTGGAAACGTGTTGGAATAGTGTACATTTGACAAAGGCTGTATATAGTGGCAAGAAAAAGTATGTGATCCTTTTCATGGTTTTCTGAATAAATTTGTCTTAAAATGTGATCTGTCACCTTATACAAAGTTTCAGCTGATGTACAGACATCCTCACATTAATCTGAACAATTGTCTGATATAAAGTGTCTCCATTTGTAGATTGTTACTCTAACTTTAGACTGGTGGATTTCTAAAGTTTTTGAAATAACTTTGTAACCCTTTATGTATGCTTTATGTAAAGCAACATTTCTTGATCGTAGCTCCTCTGAAAACTCTTTTTGGTGAGGCATGGCTCACATAAGTGTGTTCTTCTTGTGCAGAGCAAGCTCCAAACGTTTGAGGGGTTTTTATTAGTCAAAATAGCTGTAGTCCAAACGTATTATCATAATGAGACTCAAGGTGTGCTAAAAACTGACTCCAATTAGCTTTTTTGATGTCATTAACTCAAGGGTTCACATACTTTTTTCACAAGCACTATGAGGCTTTTTGGTTGTTCTCAATAAGGACATAAAATATCAGAATTGTGTAATTATTTTTAGACACATTATGTTTGTCAACACCCTTGACTTAGATGAAGATCAGATCACATTTTAGGACAAATTTATTCAGAAAAACATGAAATTCCAAAAGGTTCACATACTTTTTCTTGCCACTGTAGAGGCAGTGTGCTTAAATCCAGGCATATACGAAGCCAGCTCTCCTCCCAGGCCCTGGTATGGTCACCTGGAGACCCCCGCTCTGTGTTGTGTGTTTAGCCAGGCATGAGCAGCGCACTGATGATGTAAAGAGTCCCTGGGCGGCTCTCAGGCACAGCCCAGCCCGGTCCGGTAATCATCCTGTTTACGGTCCATATGTGAGGACAGATCATGCGAGAGCACTCTTACAAACACACACTCACAAACACATCTATAATGCCCTACCAAAATATTGTTCATACATAGTAGCTCATATCCTAGACAGCTTTAGCTCCTCATAAAGAAACTGGTGAAAGTGTAAAAAAAAAGCATTTGTAAGTAAAACTGAAATAATTTGTTTCAAAAAAAAAAAAAAATATTTCTCGGAAGTCACTCCAGTGTACGCTCTAAAGGCTCATTTATGCTCCCATTAGTTACGCAATTAGATCCGTCCGTTACAAAAGTTGCTATTGTCTTAGCCTTTATACTAAAATAACTAGAACAAACATAGCAACACAGGAGGAAGTTTTAATAATCTATATCTTAAAAAAGAGACAATGAAAAGGGATGGTGTGAGCGGCCTTCTAATGTATTGCATCATGAGGACAGGGAATCCATTTCTCTCTTTCTGCCAATGCCAGAAATTGACGGTGAACGTAATTTTCAACACTTTTATAGGGCTGTAGTAATCGAATATTTTGGTAATCGAGTATTCTACCGAAAATTTAATCGATTAATCGAGTAATCGGATAAAATGTATTTTTACTTAATTAAAGTGCAATATTAAATATGCAAGAGAAAATACTCTAGGTCTCTTAAAAAGAAGAACTACGTTTCTTTTTTTTAAAGAGATGCATTTTCTGAGATGCAAAAACATAAAATTAATTACTTTCAAATTACTATAAGTATCAAAACTAAGGCATACATTAAATTAAATTAATAATAAAAGTTAACTAAACGTTCTGAACATAAGTCTTCTTCTTGGAATGCTCTCTGAAAACTCAGCTGCTCAGTGGAACATGAAGTAGCTGTCCGCACATCTGTTCATACGAAGCTGTGATGATTTACTGAAAAAGAGGTAAAAAAATAATAATAATTATTGATATTTACTACTAAGTAAGCAATAATATCATTATTATACAGCAAGTTCATGGATGTGCATTTATAAATTCTATTCATGGCAATCAAACTAAATACTTGTGAATACTAGAATAATTTGTATTATGGCTGCTCGATATTGAAGAAAAATGTGATATGCGATAACTAGCAAGATGCAATGTTCGATATACAATCATGGGATAATGCTTTGAGTGTGTGAAATAAATTTAAATGAATATTTAAAAACTGTAAATGATAAAACCAACATGCATGTTTTCACATTATACATAATCTAGTATATTTCATCGTAAAAGCCAATCACAACTTTTTTTTGCAGTAAATTAAGTCCTTTGGTAGCCGTGGTATAGCTAAACTGCTGTTAAATAATCTGTTGGTGTAACCCCTCCGCATCCGCGTTGGGTTTCTTTTCACATAATTGTACTGCCCGTCGTGGGTTGTCCATTACATAGTTAACATGCTTGATTAAACAGCCTTCATCTTGACTAGCAATCACATTTATTTAATGCTGCATTGAATTTACCTTGTCCAGGGTGACGGTCCTCCGGTCTATGAGTAGAGTGGATGTTTTCTGTTGCTGCTGCAGCATGGCCTTTGTGCTGTTGTGGTATGCTAGCTCGATCTTGCAATGGACACATACGCCACAATGTTCTCTTTACGTTTTAATATGAAACCCAAACCTTGGACAATTTGAGTCGTTTTCTCCTGTTTGTTTCTTTGCTCATCGCTATTGTTATCAATCCCTTCCATTTTGCAGCTCGCGCGTGCAGCGCACCCTCAAATCAAAACACTGCTAACTCCTTCTGTCTCCTTCCGCTTTGTGGGTGACGTAAATGCGCTGTGTCACATAAAAAAAATCATTGCGAAACAAACTGACTGAGCTTAAAAATAAATTAAAAGAAGCTTAAAATATTTTTTGTAATCGAGTTACTCGAGTTACTCGAGGAATCGTTTCAGCCCTACTTTTGAAATACATTTTGCTCTGCTGGTGAGATTACTTTGTTAAGATATTTATAACTTCTGAACAAGAATGTACTCCTCCATTGGTCCGTTATCGCAAACTTTGGGAAAACGGACCAGAGTATGGACAGAAGGCTCCGTCCATATCCGAATGCATATCTCTCGTAGACTAAATGAACCTTCAGAAAACATGCCTGTATGTCCTCGCTTTTCTTGGCAGCGACTATGACCTAGTTGTTCATACATCAGTTCAGCGCTTGCTTTTACACTGCCTTCAACACCTTTTTGTACCATTTAGTCGTCTCTCTCTTTCCCTAAACCCTCCATCAGGGTAGGCTTTTGTGCCAATTTGCTCTTCCTTTTATAGTAGCAGTCTCCGATTGATGCTACATGTTGACTGAGTGTGGTGTGAGCTGCGATGTCAGCCACTAGAGGCGGCAGGTTGAGCACAAGTGAGAGGCCAGGAGACATTTTACCCTCTCTGTTAGGTATCTGAGTAGAGCCAACGGGGGAAATAAATGGGGGGGAAGGGGCGTGACAGAGGGTCGGCAAAAGATTGGCACCTTTTTATAGGATTAGTGTCTCCTTGATATTCTGCAGGGTAATCCCAGAACCAAAGGAGAGGTTAACAAATGAATCGCGGCGAGACTGAAAGAGAATTAGCCCACCTCTGAACAGGGCTCTGAAGAGAGAGGAGGGGGGTTGAGGAAAGCAGCAAGGGGAGGGCTTTTTGGTGAAATGCTGCTTTTGTCTGCGGCCTTGTCAAACATTTATTTTTTCTTTTGTAGCAGGCAATGGCGCTTTGTGTGTTTAGCCCATAAAAAGCCTGTGGAAAGGGAGAGAGTGGAAGTCACTTCTGTTGGGTTTGATTCTAGCCTCCAAGATGATATTTACAACTCAAGAAGGATGAAGAGCCCTTTGCAGTGTTCCCCCTAGGTTTACAGCTTTGGAACATTTTTCAAATTATGGGAAAAACTGTTCTTTAATAACTAAGCTTCCTAAGATAATGGTAGGATAAAAACATTGCTTTGAGCGTTGTTTGAGTCTATTTTTTTTAAACCCTTGAATGACTTGTGCCATATGTTTGTTGAGTGGCCTGTTGTTTGGTTTTCTTGTCGGCAGAGCTATGACTTGATTATTGCTGATTATTTCTGCTGATCATATTGCCATTTATGGTCATGGTTTTAAAAGCTATATTTAATCAGTAGTGGTCAATAGATGTGTTATCACTGCAGTCTGCAATAGTAGTAGCACTATAACACACTGTAGCTTTGTGTTATTCCGCCTTGCCATGGATTGGCATTGGTAGAAGATTAGCCAGCAAGAGGGATGAATTACTGATTTCCTGCTGATTTTGGTGATCGATGTCATGCTGTAATTTCAAATCATTTTACAATTTAGGGCTGAGGTCAAGAACCCTAGTTGGACACAGAAAACCAGAAATATAAACATAAATAATCTTTTCAAGAGGGTGTTGAGTAGCAGAATCAATTCTTTGGTTGGGCAACACTCAGACTGCTGTTTTCCTCATGGAAGGTTGCTTGTGAGTCCCTCTGCTCATTTTTCCTGGATATTCTGGCAACAAACCAGATTCCCCTCCACCTCAGCCCACCCTTTCCCAGTGCCACCCCCACCCCCCGGCTCATTCTCACTGGGCCGCCCCTGACGCACCAGCTGCTGCGTTGCATAGCAGCAAATAGTCATCAAAATGCCATCTTTGCAGGCCATCACCACCAAGGCTGCCATCGACACAACCTCCATGCCAACGTGTATGTGTGTGTTGAAAAAGAGGTGAGAATGACAGGACAATTTCAGTTCAGAGGTGCCTTTGCCATAATGGACTTAGTTTACATGAAGGCTAGAGAAAGATGGTACAAATGTGTCTTTTCCCAGCTGATTTAGGAAATCAGGCTACAGGGGGATGTGTGTTGGGGGTAGGGGATTGGATTAATTGTTATGTGTACATGCATGTTAATCAGCATGCATGCATTAGATAAACAGAAGCTAGTGTCAGGCCTGTTTTCTCCTGCAATGGTCTTCTGTACACTGTAAACAATATTTTCAGGCCACATAATTCGGTGCTGTCATGGCTTAATTCTCACATGCCCAATGATTACAGTAAGTTTTGCTTAGCAGTTTTCTGACTAGTTTGTAGTGTTTATTGTCTATTTTTATTTAACAGATATCCTCAAATCAGCTAAATAAAGACTTTGATTGTTTATTACGTCACTGATCTGTTATACCTTCAAGCCCATTGGTTAAAACTGATCAAGCAGGACGTGACGCGGGATTAGGCATAATACCAAATGAGCCATAAAATTCAGAAATTAACCTGGAAGACAAAAACATTTTTTTGCCGTATGCCCCACTAAGCAACGTCCTTTGAAAATCAGTGGTGGTCATTGCTTATTCAGGATCCTAGTCTAAAAATGATATGTTTGGCAGACACCTCTCATGTGTTTGCACTGAATGTGGAAAGTTCTTTGCTGCAATACCACAAAGGACCACTGGTGGAATTTGGCACAGAGCAGAGGGGGAGATGTGGCGTACTTGTTAGTGGTTATAGTTGTGTCATGTAAACAAAATCTGAATAATGTCAAGAGTGTCTTTGAAGATAGTGTTTTATTTAATTTTTAAATAAAACTTTGCTTGATTTGCTCACCTGTTGAGTATATAAAACCTTGTAGTGTCTAGGAAAGGCCACTAAAGAGATTGTGTGCAAAGAAGATGAAGTGGCGAGGAGACTTTTGAAATCTAGCGTTTTCTGTAATTGACGTTACAATTTTTTAGTCATCAAAACAGGAGCTAAATTAAGTATTTGCAATACGTATATCGCAATAACAATAAATATGCAATATATTGTGCAGCCCTAGGTATAAATATAATATTTTATAAATGCTGTTTTTGTAGTTTACATTGCCTCTAGTCTTAAGTCCATGAGTCTAAATTCATTTCTTATGTCAACCAAAGTCTGAAGTATAACATAACACACCCTTTTCACCAGAGAACCATAGCAGTGCAAACAGCATCTTAGCCTCAGTTTGCAGTGGCTGTGTATTGTGCTCACTTCATATGGCAGCTTGACGCCTACACTACCTGCATGGTGTTAGCCACTCTCGTTCTCTCTCTCTTTCTGTCTCCTCTGATGGGAGCGGAGGAGATGTGGTGGGCTGATAGTAGCCCAGTGCCACTTCCTGGTCTTGCTGATAAGCTTTGTGCTGCAGATGGCTATCACTTAAAGGCTCCACACATGTGCGCGACACACACAGCCTCCTACCTGTTGACAAGCCCCAGCACGGCCCTCCCGCTGGCTCCGCAGTGGCAGCCCGGCTCCGGTTATCTGCTTGATTTCACTTACCGTGTTCGTGCGTGCGTGAGCCAGATAGAGCGGTGTGTGCATTGTTTGGCTCACACATTCACGTTGCAGGCCCCCTGTGAGAGCTAGAGTGATGTATTGAGGGAGAGGGCTGATTAATGAGGAGCGTTTATTAGAACATCTGTGTCAAAGATGGCGGAGAAAGAGGGAGTGGAGCAGATAGAGAGGGCCTCCTGTTTGTTGCCTGGAGCTGCTGTAGCCCACATATACTGTAAATAAAACATGGCAGCTTCTAGAAGAGCAGTTCATTATCCCCTGGACTTAGCAGAATCTGTCCTTCATTAAATATATGGGTCTCAGAAAGATGTTAGGCATTCAAGCAGGCAGCTATAACCAGGTTGAACACCATTTTGTGCTTTTATGTAATTTTTAATAAATCAAGCAGTAAACATGTTAACCACACATAATGGTTCATCCACACTAGGGCCAAGTTTATCTGTGCTTAAGTAGCTGTACTCCTCTGTCCCTGACTGATCTGCACTCACACTGATGCACATGCTTGTGTTCACACTAGTGCTGTGTCTAGACAAAACCACTTCTATCTCTGCCAAACACAAGTGTGGGTGTGCCAGATTAGTAACGTGAGCTCACACTGACGTAAAAAAAATGTGCTTGGGCACAGTACAAAATACCAGTGTGAATGCACCTACGATCAATCACAGTTTTATTTACATTTACATTTATTCATTTAGGTGACGCTTTTATCCAAAGGGACTTACATTAAGCTCCAATTGACCAGTGTTACAGCTGGAACACCATTTGGGGCAAAGTGGGTTTAGTGTCTTGCCCAAGGACACAATGGCAGTATGAACTATTTCTTTCCTTTATATCCTTACTTATAGTGTAATTGTCACACAATGCACTTGTGCACACAAACCTCTGAAGTACTCATTTTTAAGCCTATTGGAGTATTTACTGGATCTTTTAAAATCAAGTCAGATTGACATGCACCAAAAGTGATTAAATAAGGTGTTTATAGGCATAGTTCAGTTGGGGGCTCAACTTACCTTACTTTTGTAGACTTTAAATTTGAAGCATTTGCATTGGAACGGCTCTCTGTGGCCCCACCTTTGCCCTGCTTTAACTCAGAGGCAGTGCAGTCAGAATGATGTGAACCTAGTCCATTGTGCTTCCACTGCCACGCTGTTCCGCCAGAAGGTTCTCCAGCATCCTCTAAGCGCATATATTATAGAAAATGATAAAGATGGCATACCTGTAATTTGAAAACAGATGGTTTGCTTCTTTTGAATATTTATAACAATCAAAACAATTTCTCCTGCACCAACCTCGCTATTTGCCTGGAGGCCAGCAAGGTGTTAAAACATTCATTTTAATGAAACTGGAAGGAAAAAAAAATTCTCGACTCTTTGTTTTTCTCCAGTGATGGAAGAATTAAATGTAGAGAGGGCAAAGAGTCGGCTGATGGGAGCATATTTTCGTCAAAGAGGTACATGCTCAGTGCGGCCCTCCGAGCGCTTGAAGTTGTTGTCTTTAACAGATTGTATAAATAAAGAAGCGAGGAATAAAAGAGGTTTATCTGTTTACATCGCCCAGCTCCCCAGATGCTGATACTCAGTGAGTAGCTCATCGTTTGAAGGTAAATATCTTTTCCACCACCTGCTCTTGATTCGCGCCGACTTTACTCACCCTTCTAATTTACCACTTGCAAGTAAAACTACAAACTCAATGGCATTTGATAAAAAAGAACAGATCAAGTTTTGTATAATTCATTGACTTTGTTTTACATTTTAAAAGACAATCCCTAAATTAGTGCATGTACATCGTACTGGGTTTTACACTCTCCCTATCTTTCCTTTGTTTTGACAAGAGACAACGCTACCTTCTGCATGTTTCACAAGCTGTAATATCATGTCTGCATTTATTTATTTTTTTAGCACAATGACAATCTAACGTCTCTCCTCCCTTCTCTCTCTCCCTCCCTCAATCAATCTCTCTTTTTCAGAGTATGATTTCCTCCATTGTGAACAGCACTTACTATGCAAATGTGTCGGCGGCGAAGTGTCAGGAATTTGGGCGCTGGTATAAACATTTCAAGAAGACAAAAGATATGATGGGTAAGCAAAACGGAGGGGCGCAAAGTATGGAGCTGACACTTTTGTCTTTTCACACACACACACACACTGCACTAATACAATCGCCTTGTTTCCACTGCGCAGCACAGTACGGTTCAGTACGGCACAGTTTGGAGTGGTAACCCCAAATCTGGCTTGTTTTCAAATCAGAATAAAGCTAAATGTGGCTGTTATGTTAGAGGTTGGAGGCTTATGATCCATTGCATGCTGTTGCAAAAAGAAAGTATAATATTGTTCCCCAGCTTTATAAACTTTAAACAGAAAAATTGTAACACTATGATAACTACACATTGCTGAGCATAAGTTAACTACTTCTAATTACTAACGCTATTAGTTACAAAGCATTACTCCAACATTCTTAATTAATTATTTCTTACAGAAACCAAGCCACAGAAAAAAAGTGCTTTTTGGTATAAAGTGAGCACTGCTGAAACAGGGCCTTTGTTACATTAAACTTTATTTGAAAGATGATAACATTGTGCATCCGTCTTGTTCAAGAACAAAACAAATATTATTTTTTTTTCCTTTTGAATTCCGTTTACTCTTTAATAAGAATTCTCTGTTGGCAAATCAACACACTAGAGTGTTTAGCTCCATCTTTTAGTCCCACTGTCATTGACCTTTCAAAGTTGGATAGAGTGTGGTTATTCTTGCTCCCTTTTAGCTCATTTGACAATGGTAAGCCAACTAAAATTTTGACGCTCCAAAGTAAACCAAACCATGGCTCGTGGTGGAATCGGGGCCTTAAAATGTCTCTTACCAATCTTCTCTTTGTCTTGCTCTTGCACAAAACCTCATGTTATCGAATAATTTTCAATTTGCAAAGTTTGCGGCACACTTTTATCTTGGATCTTTTATTGCTGTAACGGCAGAAGCAAATTGAGGGCTCTGACAGTTTTGTTTTTTGTTTGCGCACAAGTCTCTAGTTTTCTATGAACAAAAGGCAGCAATGACTTTAACAAGCCACCTAGTTTTGAAATTCAATTAGATTCCTTATCAGCCCTCAAACAACGCATGCTTTATATTATCTCCCAAAAATCCCCTTTGACCCACCAGGAAATAAGGTTACATAATTCAGTTGCAAAGCGGAGATAGAAGTCCGATATATTTTCATGATTTCGATCAACACCACTCTGTTGCACAGCTCATAAGGCGACGCTAGATATTAGCCTCACCAATCTGTTGAACAATCTTTTTTCTCTGCTAGTGTGTTAGTGCTCGCAGTGATAACAGATATTATATCAAAATGTTTTCACAGCCTTCATGCAAATAGCTTGTTGTGATCATATCTTATCTGATGTGTTTTTTTTTTTTAAGTGGCAACATATGCTGGGAACATTTATTTACTTCCAACCTTTTAAATTCTGTTGCATACTCCTACACGTTTTCGGTCACAATTGTTTCTGCTCTCCCTGTTTGCATTCAAAAGTGTTGGCTTTAGACTAAGGGGAATGGTGGGAATGTACAGCCCTAACACTGTTTTTTGTTTCTTCTCCTCACCCTAACCTTTTCCTGTGCGTGTATGTCTGTGTGTGCCATGCTGTCCAAAGGTGCAGGCATGCGCCAACCCTCCCAGCTGGAGGGCTACCTGGGGACCTGTGTCCTCCGTGAAAGCCCGCGTGCCAATGCACTGGGTATGTTGCCTCATTGCCACTCACAAACTACATACACAACACTTTTGCTTTTTCAAACAGCTTCTTAAACATTCTGAGTGAGACCCTTTCAGTACAGCCTCAAACAAGCTGCAAAAGGCAGGTTAACAGATTTAAAATGATAGATGTTTACATGATGCCAAAACGCAAACATTGACCAGTAGGAGCTCTATGAACCCCACCCTTACAGTCATTACTCATGAGAAGAAGTAATAGCCGTTGTGCTTCCAAAGTTGCAACATTTTAATCCTGGATTTTTCTGGAGCAGAGCTGATAAACTCTGAAGCATTTGTGTGGATTTATACATCTAAAACAAAATAATATAGCCAGCAGCCAATAGCTGTCTGGGAGGCAGCTGTTGCATATATTTTTTTAGTTATCACAAAATTCAATTATCATTGCACATTTTAATTGTCCAGCTAAATACAACAACAACAAACCTTTAATGTTCACATTTCTATGTCACATTAAATTCAAAACCAACTCTGTTCTTTAACAGAATACTCATTATTTTCTCTCATAAACCAAAATCACATCCTTCTCTGTAGATGTGTGTCTCATGTGTCCCATGTTTGTGTCTATGTGTCTGTATTTACATGTGTTTATGTGTGTGCCGTTACATGTCTTTATGTGTTTATGTACCTGACCTGTTAGTTGAAGCGGTCAGTTCATGAGGTCAAAGCCTCGTCTCTCGTCTGGACCCAGTTTCGACCTCCTCCTTCTCCTCTCAGTGCCCTCTCGTCTGTCACGCCCACCTCCACCTCGCTCTCGTCTCCAATGGCAATTGTGCATTTTTCCTCAGAGAAATACATTACATTCATATTAATTTCAAGTTTCATCCAATTTGCAAACACACTTTACAAATACCTTTTTGGTCAATCTCGATAGATCAAAATTTAAAACAAATAAACGATTGTCTGAATTCGTTTATCTTACCGCTTCCGTGTTTGCTGCTGCTGGTCTGCCAGCCTTTTTCCTTTTTTTTTTCCTTTTTTCTCAGCCGAAAAGGAGCATGTGGGAGGTGGGGTGCAGAGGAAGGTTTTTGGAGAGGACACTGTTTTCCGGAGGGAGGGAGGCCGAGACCTAGATGCTCCAGAAACATTTAAACAAAATACAAATGATTAGTGTTTTGAAGTACATGCGTGTACTTCTTTCAAAAATCTCTTCTCTGCTTCTCTGTTTTTTTTTTTTTAAACTAGAAAAATAGCTTATGGAAGCTACCTTTCTTTCTCATGTTGTTCAAACTTTCTTTTTTAAACAAAAACATTACCGTTGTTCTGATTCACATCATTAGACTCATTCTTCATTCAACAATGGCCCATTCATAACACATTTATTCTCTCAAACACACCTTTATCTTTAACTTTTTAGGTCAACAATTCTCAGTATTGTCAACAATTCTCAGTATAAGCCCCTTCACTTTCAGTGGGCTTTTTTTTCTCGCTCACTCACCGCGTCACCAGCAGTGAACATTTTCCCAGCAAAAGCTCTCGTGGGCTTTTAAAAATCACCGCTTCACCAGCAGTGAACACTATACGTAGGCCTACGTCTTCCTATACGTCACGTCCAACGCGACAGGACTCCAATCTCACCATTAACCATAGCTTTCGGCAGGGTCTCGATTAAAGAGTCAGCTCGAGCTTTTCCTGTGCATATCCCACACTTCCCGTGTGAGTGTCGCACCATAAACCAACAATACTAGCTATGCAAGGCAGTTCGATTGTGGCGTATTACGATACGTGATTATTAATCTAAGACAAATTCTTGTGCTCTCTAGACAAGCTCTCTAGACCTCATACTCCTTGTAATCAGGTGCTCTATCTCGCATAGAGGTTCGCACTTGTCACGGCCAAATGAACTAAACGCACGAGTCAGTTTCAAGAAACACCTGAAGACTTACAAAGCATAAGGTATCTATCAAACTAAAATCTAGCAAGACAACAAGCTTTAACACAGATTAACATCAGAATATCCCGTTTACAATCTCACCATAAACCACGCAGGCAGGGTCTCGACTGAAACTCATACTTTTCCCAGCTTTCAATCTCACCATAAACCATATAGGCAGGGTCTCGACAAAGCGTTATCAGCGTTTAAGAATCTCCTATGCTGGCCAACTTCATGGAAACACATCAACTTGGTGATGTAAATACATGCAGCCCGCTCAACACACGCCAGATTTCCAAAACTAGCTACTTCCGGAAGCTTTGGTAATTACAAACTCACACACACACACACCAAAAATAAATTAAACAGCTGTTTACCTGAATTTTCAGTCCAATAGTCCAGTTGTTCCGCAGCCAGACTGTCTGTTCTGTTCTCTCGTCTCTCTGCTCTTCTCATTTTTTTTTTCCAGTCCAGATCTCGTCATCGTGCTCACACACAGAGAGGGGATATCTGGCCCTTTACTGCTAAATAGCACAGCTTGGGACTTACAAGAAATGCTTTGTTTTTGCATTTCCCCGTGCACGTCAGTTCACCTCTTTGTATGAGAAACACGAATATTGAGATCCGGGTCACGGCACCAAATGTTATAAGAATTCTATATGTCCAAAAGAATTCTTTATCCTTATATTATCCAGAGAGACACGGAGACAGATTATATTATAAAAAGCGAAAGGCCAGGTTTTATTCCTTGCAAGGAGAAGCAAACACATACAGATATATACAAAAGGTACATAGTGCGTTTTGCTTACCTAAGTAAACAAAACACTACATTTTATATCACGGAGTGGGGGCCGTCAGTGGGAGGCGTATCTTGCATACACCCTCCCCTCAAGGCCCCAGCTCCAGGCTCCAGGTGCAGAAGTCCTCCTGCAAGCCATGTCTTTCGTTATGTCTACACCATGCTTGGAATAACATGGAGGACACAACATGATTTGACATGACCTGTAGAGAACTATGAGCACCAACTAACTATAAACAATATACACAATTATAAGAATAAAATTCTTATAACATATCTAGAAATGGCGGATAATGGACCAAAACTAAATACATTTCTTTGAATTACCAAACAACTGACAAAAGATTAATATTCAAACTTTACCCCATCTTTATTTGACTGCTTCATTTTACAACTGCAGTACAAGTCAACTAAATGACTTGTGATATTTGAATGCCAACTTTGGCATGGTAAAGGTTAAAATTAATTCTTGGATGTACAGCGGAACTCACAGTTTGAAGATTGAAGGCTCTGAATATAGCCCTCATAGAAAACTATAACATTTTTTGCAATACAAGCAGTTCTTTGAGATAGTGATGTGATCTCAGATGCTCCCGACACATCTTTATAGACCATATTAACCCTATGGCCACCCCAAACTTGAGTAACCCTCACATAGTCAACTCTGCTGCTATTACAAATGGGTTAGAAAAAGACTAAGGTGGTTGCAGCTGAGCGTGGTCTAACAAGTTTAAGGTTCAATAAACAGCCAGCACCACTCTAGTGTTTAATAGAGCAGAAACAGATGAATAAATCACAAATTCACCTCGCACAGTCCAAGGCCCAGTACAGTACACAGCTGTAAACTAAGGCTGAACTGCATTCATTTCCCATAGTAGCCCCAGTATCACTTTGTATTTTACTGTATTTGGATTAGCAAACCATTAAACCAGATTAGGGCGCCAAATTATAGTTAGGTGCTAGATGTATGTATGTCACCATAATGTTTTCCTCTAACAAACAATAAAGAAAGATGGATAGACAGAAAACACTATTGTCTGCTTGTAATGTTGACAGAATGTAAAAAGCAGGTTTTGCATTTTGTAATAAAAATACAATGGTATAGTGTAACCAATAAACCTGTCTATAGCCTAGGACTGGGCAAAAAATCAATATTTTTGAAATGTTTTTATTTATAGTTTATGTTGATTCTTATTCTTATATTCTTATTGAAAATTGACCACGTACGGTTTTCTTTGGGCCCCATAGTTCTGCGTGAGCTCGGCACTCCTTCACGCAGCGTAGGTACACTGACAACATGGCAGCGTCAATGAGCAGGAAAGAACCACTCACTCCCAAGAAAATAATTAAGTCATTATTAAGCCTATGCAGCACAAATGCCGCCTCGCTGCAAAGTAGGCCTTGGTAGCGCCGGCGCTATGTTTTCTATGTGCAGACTTTTATTACCGTAACTCCGTCAGAGTTTGTCCAAACAAAAACATTTAAACTGCACTGGGAACCTGAGAATGTCCGCTTTCCACTAATATATGGCTTATTAGTTACAATCATATGACATAGCCCCATGGAGAAATACAAAAAAAGGAAGCAACACCATAGTGCTAAACCGGCTTCTCAATACCATAACTCCTTGAGTTTTTGCCCAATTTGAAAAAAATCAAACACTGTTTTCACTTCAATAATAATAGATACAGTATTTATTACGGTAATGCCCGCAATGTCACTTTCAAAAGAGGGAAAAAGGACAGAAACAGAGCCATAAAATGTCTGCTACAATATCTCCTGGTCTAGTCCTTGTCTAGTGCTGATCTAGTCCAAGTTTCGTCCTGCTCTAGTCCTGGTTCAGTCCTGGTTTAGTCCTGATTCAGTCCTGCTTCAGTCCTTCTCTAGTCCTGATTTAGTCCTGCTTCAGTCCTGTTTTAGTAATGGTTTAGTACTGGTTTAGTCCTGGTCTAGTCCTGGTTCAGTCCTGATTCAGTACTTGTTCAGTCCTGGTTTAGTCCTGATTCAGTCATGTTTTAGTAATAGTTTAGTACTGGTTTAGTCCTGGTCTAGTCCTGGTTCAGTCCTGCTCTAGTTCTGGTTTAGTCCTGCTTCAGTCCTGTTTTAGTAATGGTTTAGTACTGGTTTAGTCCTGGTTTAGTCCTGCTTCAGTCCTGGTGTAGTCTTGATTCAGTCCTGCTCTAGTCCTAGTTTAGTCCTGCCTCAGTCCTGCTCTAGTCTTGATTCAGTCCTGCTCTAGTCTTGATTCAGTCCTGCTCTAGTAATGTTTTAGTCCTGGTTTAGTCTTGCTCTAGTAATGTTTTAGTCCTGGTCTAGTCCTGGTTCAGTCCTGCTCTAGTCCTGGTTTAGTCCTGATTCAGTACTTGTTCAGTCCTGATTTAGTCCTGCTTCAGTCCTGTTTTAGTAATAGTTTAGTACTGGTTTAGTCCTGGTCTAGTCCTGGTTCAGTCCTGCTCTAGTTCTGGTTTAGTCCTGCTTCAGTCCTGTTTTAGTAATGGTTTAGTACTGGTTTAGTCCTGGTTTAGTCCTGCTTCAGTCCTGGTGTAGTCTTGATTCAGTCCTGCTTCAGTCCTGCTCTAGTCCTAGTTTAGTCCTGCCTCAGTCCTGCTCTAGTCTTGATTCAGTCCTGCTTTAGTCTTGCTCTAGTAATGTTTTAGTCCTGGTTTAGTCTTGCTCTAGTAATGTTTTAGTCCTGGTTTAGTCCTGGTCCAGTTTTGGTCTAGTTCTGGTCCAGTCCTGGATTAGTCCTTGTCTAGACCTGGTTTAGTCCTGATTTAGTCCTGATTTAGTCCTGATTTAGTCCTGATAAGTTGTTCACATGTAGAGAACTGTACAAGTTTGCTGCAAACCCACCATGCCCCATCTAAGAACAAAATGACTTTTGTCTTTTTCAGTAAAAATACTCTACTATACTATTCTGTCACTTTCATTTGTGATTGAATATGAAGCCTGGGAAAAGTTGTCCACTTGGTTCACAATAATAACCCAGAGCCTGTTTTGGCTTGTTTGTTTGCAATTTAATGCCAGAAAGAAAATTTAAACAATAAAGTGAAACTTTTCGGACACTTAATCATGTAGTCTACAGTTTAATTTTAAGTGGGGAAAAATAAATAGTTTTAAATCGGAAATTTTAATTTTCCGGAGTCATATTGCCCTGCCCTACTATAGCCATATACTTCGTTATATTGAATTAAAACCTTTTAATCAAGAGAAGTTTCAATATTACCACAAAATTGTAGCATTTAAAAGGGTTTTCTACAATGAATTATGTGGTTATGCAAGATATTAACACCTTGAATGGCAAAATAATTGGCAACAATTCTTGCAAGTTGCTAGATATGACTTCATTTTTCCTGGGAGAGCTGTCACATGACTCTGCACTCATCACATGATGTTTAGCGGTTGTCAGAGCCCGAAGTTAAGAGAAACAAGTACCTGGGCTCAGTTCCACACAGCGTCCTCCCGCTGCTGGAGCAGCTGATGTAGTGCATCAGCGCCAGTGTCTCCATGGCTCTGCTCGCTCAGGAGACAGTTAGGTCACTCAGTAGGTCTTCATTCTCTCACTCAGGCACCCCTCCCTCAGCCCACATCCCATTCACATTGTGTGTTTAATCCGGGGCTCTTTTGTGGCAAGATTCCACACGAGGACTCCTGCTTCTGTGGCAGCCTTTTTCTCCCAGGGCCTGCCATGCTCTTCTGTCACCCCTTCTTTTTTCAATTTGCATGGAAATGCCTCCGTGTGTCTGACTGTTTGTGTGTAGTGAGCATGCCCCCCAGCAGTGTGTAGCAAGCATATGCACACGCATTCACATATAAATGAATAGGCACGCCATACCATCAGAGCCAGGGAATGACAGGGATTATGGGAAGAGATGTGATTATTACCGAGATTTTTTTCTGTTTGTTTTCCCCCCTCCACATCATTTGTTTTTGCTCAATAGACCCGACTTGGCTGGTTGTTTTGTGGCTGCTGACAGTTAAGAAACAGGCTGCTTGAACACAAGATTATTGTGGGTATTTTTTTGGAAAACATCCATGCACTTAATCTTTCATCTCCTGAAAAAAATCAGCTTGTTCAAGACTCCCCCTTTCTCACCATAAAAGCAATTTACGCTTTTCACAATTCCTATGATGCTTTTCTGTGGGATGCGGAGGCCACAACACACTTCTGAGGTGTTAATGCTGCAATCCATATGAATTCTTACATTCTGCCCCCTCACTCAGTCAACTCGAAAAACCTGGAAATATTTTAATTCTTTGCTTTTTATGTCTGTGCATATAATTTTAGAACATAAACATTTTTTAAATAGTTTTATTTTATACTATCTCCACATTTATAGCAAAATCACCCCTCCCTAAATATTCCCTTTTACATAACAAGTGCCTTATTTTAAAATAAACACATAACAATTTATGGAACACTAATTGTAAAAGTTGTTTGAGCCAGATCGGATTTGGTCTGAACTGTGAATTGAGTGATGCTCCACAAATGCTCAGGGACATTTTCTTAAGTTGGAAAAAGAACTCAGAAACGACATGTCTGCCTGTCTTTCTTACTTGACATTATTTGCACCACCCATATGGCAGCGTAGTAGTGTATTTATTTACATGTTGCACAAGTCTTTTCTTAAATACAGTATGTGAATATATAGTATGTGATTACCATTACCATGGACTGATCTGGATTTGAGGAAAACGGTATTTATTAGGAATAATCCAGTGCTATACAGATTTTTTTTTTACATTCATCTTTGGTTAAAAAAAACAACAAACACTGCTTAATAATTTTACAAACTAGTCATAGAGCCACTCTCTGAATCACTTCACAATATGACTTTCCAAGGTAAAAGCACATGAACAAACCAAAGAAAAAACATCATCCCATTATGTAAACTGGAACCATCTGAGGAGGCCAATGTGTTTTCTCACTATAGAACATACATAATAGTTCTGTGATAATTACTAATATGTCAGCTGCTATAACTGTGGGAGATACTATTATTGAAGGCTTTTCCTAAAAGTAACACCAAACGTTTAACTAAATATAAGATTGCACAAAATTTCTTATTCCCCCACTTAAAAAAAAGTACTAAACTAAAATTCAAGTACATAAAACTATACAGGCTCTGGTCACACTGGTGCCATTAATGTTTTCATTTGTTCAAATCCTTATATTTTTATTAAGGCCGTCATTGCCTAATTATTAACTAGCTTCTGTTTCTTATTTTTACGTCAAGCGTGTAAACAGTGAATGTAATTTATCCACAGACTGGAAAACTCACTGCACTGACTATCTGAGACTTTCTTTGCCACATGATAATGCCACAGATGTTGTGAACTTAATTTTGAAGACATGGGTCGTGGATGACACAAGTCAAACACAATGAAGCTCTTATCTAACTCTCTGTCTCTCTATCTGACTTCTTTTTTTGGTCGGCAAACGATGAGCTGTGTTATTTCAGCCAGGGTCAACCCGCGGAAAATATTGCACTTGTATTCAATTACTGTACCTTTCTGTTTGGACATAGAATTACAGCCAAAGTTATTCTATAACAGATCAAACTTGAGGCTAGTCACCAAGTCTGGATCTTGGACCTTTTTTCTTTTTGTTTGTTTGTTTTTATCTCGCCTCAAACACTTTTCGGGTTGCTACATTTCCTGCTTTTTATAGTTATTATCACTAAAATGGCACAATGCTGATAGAACTGGTGTAGTGTAAAGATATCATTTAAGGCGGTTGATAATGCTGCACAAAATAAATAATCTATTATTGCAATATTAACAAACACAATATTTTTATGGTTTTCCATTGATGTAGATTGACACTGCTTGATATAAAACTAATTATACAATCAGAGCCTTCAGATCTAACTGTGTTGAGACCAGGGCTAAAATTATTATTGTAAATATTTACAGTAAGGCCAGACTAGATGTTTTTGTGTTACTATTATGTATCATGTTTGTGTGTTTTACATTCCAGCAAATTCAGCATATTGTTGCTTTACTGTTAATATTTCATTATGTTTAAATTTTGGAACTAATTATTACATCAGTGAAAATATTTTTTGCTCATGAAGATGGTAGGAGTTATGGAAAAGTCATGGAAAATAAAAGTCAGAATTCTTAGAAAAAAGTCATAATTAAAAATAAAAAAAAGTCTGAATTTGTAAATTAAAAAAAATTATAAATGATTTTAAGATTAAAGTTAGAACTCTGAAATTCAGCTCTGGTAAAAAATCTAAACTGTGAGATTTTGAATTTAATTACCTTAATACATAAACATATATTAATGTACATAAACACTACATTGATCAAAGATTTAAATCCAAATAATTTAAATCTAAAAAGTAATCTTTTTTTACTTATTTTTATTTATTTGTTGCTTTAAAAATAAAAACAAAATAATTTTTAAAGGACAATATTTATTTTTGTATTTACGTTTTGCTTTGTTTCTATTTTGGATTTAAGGAAGGGAGTAAAGTATAAAATGTAAAAAAAAAATGTATATGAGAAATATATATGTGTGTGTGTGTGTGTATGTATGTATGTATATGTATTAAAGAAATTAAGTTATGTTCTTAAGGTTTCAATCTAAAAATTTGCACTAATATCCCAAGTGATATGATTCAAGTTCAGTTTTTTTTCTGTATGTCTAACCCTTGTCTTGTGTCCACTGCAGCGGAAATGGACAGCCTCTCAGACCTGTCTCCGCCCAGCTCCAACCACAACCACCTGGGCTTCTCCCAGCAGCAGCAGCCCATCCCAGGCAGCACGGCGGAGCAGACCCCTTCATCCCCCGTACCACCAATGCCCCATGCCCCTCCCTCTCACGCTGGACAGACCGGAGGACGTCAGCCCCAGCTCTCTGGCCTGCACCACCCTGGACTGGTGTCTACGCCCATCAGCCCGCAGCTGGTCAACCAGCAGCTGGTGATGGCGCAGATCCTTAACCAGCAATATGCCGTCAACAGGCTGCTGGCTCAGCAGACACTGTCCCAACAGTACCTCAACCACCCTCCGGTGAACCGCAGCGGCCACAACAAGCCCCTGGAGCCACAGGTGGCTTCCAACACCGACGTGTCCTCGGAAATCTACCAGTGGGTCCGGGACGAGCTCAAGAGAGCAGGCATCTCACAGGCTGTGTTCGCCCGAGTCGCCTTCAACAGGACACAGGTGAGGAGCCACCACCTGGTTATATTGTCCTGTCAATATTCTTATATTATAACAGTACCGTGAAATGTCAAATATATGCAATAAGTATGTAGAATATTAAAACAGTATTACCTATTTCAAAAACCGTATTGATAAAAACCTCTAAATACTTATGAAATACAAGACTGTGGACAAACTTTCATTGATCAAAACGGGACCTAAATCAAAACTAAAACAAGTCTTAACCAGGAATAAATTTAGGACTGAATCCGGGCTAAACTAAAAAGTAAATCAGGACTTGATGAACTTTTTTATTTGGTCACAATAGAGTTTGATTAAAGGCTGTGGTTGGACAATACTTTAGACAGTGTAAATCCTTATATTTAAGAACATACTATTTAATTTAAGCTGATTTTAGGATACTGCATTTATAAGTTGCTTTCTCTGAAAGTGAGAATTTCCCCCATCAGTGTGTCTTTCCTTTCAGTCATGTACCCCATTTAGGTTAAGCAAGTGAGACAGAAAAAGAAATTGCCACTGATTTACAGATAAAAGTATTTCTACTTGGTCTAGCATCAATAGGTTTCAGGATCCCTCTTGTGGGAAAGTGAATATTAATTCTCAGACATGATTCTCATCCAGCTGACTGCCTCTCCATGGCAGACAAACCACTAGGATTTAGACTTGTTAAAATAGTGCTGTGATCAATGAATGGGATGAAAATGTAAAAGTATTTTTAATGACTTTCTTTTAAATACATTACATTGAAATCTATGTAAATTCAAAAAAGCTGATATGGATCTATTGAAATTAGAGTATGTCACATTCCCTCTAACCCTCCCTAAACGCAATCCTAAGACTTATCAGCTCTGAGGAATTAGCCCGCTTTGGCAGAAGAGTTTGCTTCTGGAAGATTATTTATTAGCCGTTTGTTTTTTTCCCGTGCATTAATAAAAGCAATGGGGCGGAGCCAAAGGAGAGCCAAAGGAGAGAGGAAAACTGATCGGCGAAAGATAGACAAGAGGCTGATTGTGGCGACTGATAAACTTGTACACACTCAAGAATGCAGACAGATACATGTGCTCACATAATAAAGCAGAAACGCCACTAATGTATCCTGACACACTTCTCCATAGCCTGCGGCGCCATAAAATTGTCACTTATGCATTTTCTTCATGTTCAGGATTGTATCAAACATGGCGCATAGTATACATTTAATTGTAACACTGACAACACAAGACAAGAATTCACAGCCGTTTTCAGACAAACTAGAGTATCTTTTTCCCATCACCTTGTTTATCACACCTATTGATAGTGAGAGAAGTGGGAGCTGGTTTGCACAGTGTGTGGCTGAGAGCTGATGAAAAGGCCCAATCACACGCCTCTGATAATAGAGTCATCGCTCACATAATGATGGAATTGAGAGCTATTGAAAAGTAAACAGAGGATACACTGATTACCCAGACTTTAAGAGCGCTTCCATCCATTTATCAGCAGCTCTTCTCCATAAAGCACCCACTGCTTTAAGAATACGTCCAAGAAACTAAATTACAAGGAAGGCAGTCAATGAAATCAAAGCCTCTGGACAGCGAGTAGAGGCAAGTGGAAGAGTTTCAGAGCTATTTAACTGAAGAGTTAGTGGTAGAGCAAAATCTACAGTCTAATATTTCTCTCTGTCTCTCTCTCTCTCTGTCTCTCTCAAGAATCACATGCAAATGTATTTTATTAGGTCTATGACTCATACCACATAATTTAAAGCTTTTATCACTCATTAAATATTGTTTTCTTGCGACAACCAATCAGCGAAGACAAAAAAAAAAAAAACATGTACAATCTGAGGCTTAAACATGGAGTGAGACATATGCACATTCATAATGGTTAAAATCAGTTCTCTTAATCATAATAAATTCAGTGAACCATACAGCCCTTAGGACTTTAGTATGATCGGTCCCATTGTCCCGTCAGTGTACACGCAAAAGATGACGTCCCCCAGATCAGATCTGAGTTTTTGTGTTTGTCCACAATGCACCATAGTCAAAAATGGGATCCACAGCAAGGCTCAATCACAATTCTACCCCTCGGTTTTGTGCATTTAAGAGAGACAGGGGCTGTCCCAATAGTCATTTGGATCAAGGGGTAAGGGTTAGGGCGGTACACCCCTCCAAACTGAGATTTACGGGTCCACACTTGAAACAAAAGGGTAAGATAATTTCCCATAATGCAGTGTGTTCTCTCCGCAGCTTTGAGAGAGAAGCAAAATGTAACTAATTTGAGCAAAAAAAGACAGTGCTTTTTTCTGTTCCTTTAATCTTGAACTTGTTTATGTACTTATTTGTTTTCTCCTCGTAGTTTCTGAATGATTTGCTAGCTTTAGAGTCTTTTTATTACGTAATGTATAACACAGCTATCTGTTTAGGGATTGGCTCCTGTCACCTCGCAAACTCTAAGGGGACCAAGAAAATAATGAATGACTTAATATCTTATCTAACACCAATTATAGGCAAGCACAAAAACACAGAAAGAAACATTAAATATGTATTGTAACACTGGAGCATCTTACCGGAAAGCGCCCCCCAAAATGACCAATCAGCACTAAAATTACTATATATTAACTAGGGGTGTGTACTGACAAGCACCTGGCAATACGATACCATGCACCAATATCAAGATACACATGCCACAATATGATATATCCCGATATATCCCGATATACCCCGTTACTATATTGTACGGCTGTAAGACAATATATTGCGATTGTCAAAATAGTGAGCCATAAAACTGTATCTCACTACATTTTTTTAAACTAAATAAGCACCAAACTTATTGCTTGCAGAAGTGTTCTTTTCAGAAATACTCAACAAATTATTTTATATATTTTTTCAATAAAAAAAATATTTTGAATCAACAGGAAAATTGCGCTGTGAAATATTTCGTTATTTTATAGAATTTATTTTATTCTTACACCCCTAACTATTATTTTAAGCTTTTAATTGTGCACCCAGTTTTTACAATGGTGAGCCAGAACCCCTGTCACTGGAGGTTACAAGTCAGTGTTCCTTTGTGCTGGTCCCCAGCCCGGATAAATAGTGTTGTGTCTCTATTGGGACTCTGGTGTAAAAACCTATGCTAGACTAAATATGCAAGGCACTAGAAACAAATAGTTGTTGTACTTGAAGTTGTTCATTCTCTTCCATCTTATCTTTAGTTGAAGTATGGACTAAATGCAATATAAACATTTTCCATTCTTATCCATTTGGTAGCTCCATCTGATTGCCCAGTTATATTTGTGTTTTGACTGTTTTGAATGCACATGGAATCCCATACTTTATGACTGTTCAAGCTCTCTTTGATATTGGTATTTCACACATTGATTTTTTAAAATTATGATAGATTTAAACCCTAATTCGATACAAACAAACATTGGGTTCACTAACTTACAAACCCACAATGACTATGAATATGTTTACACTAAAATTGGAAATTCAGACCACTTTTATTGTCCAGTATAAAGACAGAGAAATGGCCAACCTGCTCATAAACCCAGAGCAGTCCCTAAAAGCCTTTATTAGTTTAAGAGTGCACTATTAGTTTCAGTTTTCTCTCACAGCTCCTCTCAGCCTTACCTTTAAGCAGCTCTGATGTGATTATCCCCCTCCTGCCTGCTTCTCTTCACCTCCTACTTGTGTCTGCGTTACTCAGGGCTTACTCTCAGAAATCCTACGTAAAGAGGAAGACCCCAAGACGGCGTCCCAGTCCCTGCTGGTCAACCTGCGCGCTATGCAGAACTTCCTCCAGCTGCCCGAAGCTGAACGAGACCGCATCTACCAGGAGGAGAGGGAACGCAGTCTGACGGCAGCTTCGGCCATGGCATCTGCTCCACTCATCAGCACTCCCCCCAGCAGGCCTGTGCAGGTACGCTGTCTTCCAAATATGTGCTGCTTTTTATATTGCTCAAGTCACTTCAATATTGAATGAATAAAAGGATCTGACTTATAAAATGACAAAAGGTGAAAGAAGCAGAATAGGCAGTCTGGGTAGGGGCTATGGCTTGACCTAAATAAAATAAAATAGAATGTAAAATAATAAAAATATACCACATTTGCATTGTAAATAATTAAAGAGAAAAGAATTATTTGGACTCAGCTAGCCCCTATTAAAGTAGAACACTGACCTGCATTATCAGCCTCTTTGGCTGTATACTCTTCTTAGATATAGAAATCATAATTTCAGTTCAGTTTATATACAACAGAACTGTAACGTGATGAATCATCATAGGTCAGACAGTCATTACATAGATTCTGCATAGATGTCAAAATAATTAGTGTAAATATGTTTTAAGCCCTCCCTATGCATTTATTTTCTTTGCATTGTTATGCATTTTAGAATAGATTAGATTTACATCTTTAATCTTAATAACTATATTAGAAACCAACATGTGTTATGATACTTGACATAAATTATTTTGTAGGTCTTTACATCATAAAAAATGCCAACAGCTGATTTGGCCTTTACACATGCTTGTGGTGACCATATTTCCACTGATCCAAACTGGGACACTTCAATTATTCAAACAGACAAATTCCCAAAATTAAACTTCATTCCTGAACAATTGAGTAAACTCAATGCATCTCTGCATTTGTACTTACTACAAAACTAAAGCACTCAAGGAAATTCAGGCATAAATAATGTAGTCTACATTATAAACATTATTGACAAATTAGAACAGGTTGCTAAGACGTATCATGGTTACTGTATAAAAAGAAAAAGTGTATTGACAATGTCTCAAAGTTTGTTGTTTTTTGTTTAAACTTGGACGGTTTAAGACTGGAACATAGTGTTTTTACAAAAATTCATTGGAACTTGGAGCACGGCGCTCTAAAGGGGACTGTCCCAATCAAATAAGTCACTAAACATTTTAGAGAATTAACGAGCATAACACAGTAGAAAGCATGCTTATATTACCCTCATAAGATCTGCATCTTTCCCATCTTCACAGGTGAGAACAGTGTGCAGATGGGTACATTTTTGTGCTAATTTTGCCCTTTCACTGTGCACTAGTCAGCATTAACATCCCGTCACTTAGTGATAATAAGCTCTATGAAAGATTAAACATTGTTTCCCTGTTAGATTCTTCCAGACTTTCTGATTCATTCACTGATTACAGCCTCACAACTTAACACCAGGTTCTTAGAGATGCTTGATAGGGTGGAACTTTGTAGCACTTAAGCCTATTTGAAGTGTGGTCAGCTGCATTTGGGAGACGACAAAAGCCCCCAGTGTCCTGTTGGGGCTGTGTGTCTGTGCTGAGGTGAGGCAAAGGGGAAGAAAAGCCACAAGAAAGAGGAGCACAGTTATGTGAAGCCCACCCAGATAAAAGAAAGGCCTGTCTCAGTGTCTCTGTGTGAGGTCAGTCACTGTCCTTTAAAGATGACTGTTGTTCTGAGTCTGGACTTGAAGAGGCTCCTCTTTATCAGACCATGTGTCATTGAGTTGCACCATAATAAGATTAAGAAAATATAGTTATCTGAATGTTAAAAGTTTTCAAATTGGATTCAAATACATCTAAAAAAGCAGAGTCTTAGATAAATGTAAACTTTTACTGCAGACACATGTAGTAATATAATATATTAATAATATCAAATTGCAGTTCAACCAGTCTGTGATACTGCAAATGATGACAGACATATTGTGCAGCATCAAAAAACTAAAGACAAGGAAAACTGCTAAAAATTGAAGTACAAGTTTTAGTATGAATATGAATTGAGTTTGTGTGGTAGGTAATACATTTATCTTTTAATCAGTCTAATGAAGGGAACATGCCACCCCATCTACCTAACACATACAAAAAGCCTCTGCTTGTGGCTTTCATTTGTTTTCAATTATTCCAAAGGATTGTTGGCAGCAAAGTACAATAAGTTGAGGTCTGGTATATTTTTCCTGTGTGACTTAAAGCAAGTGACATTTATCATGTACTCCTGCTCCTACACAAGGCGATTGTCCCACTCCCACAAACACGTTTGCACACTTCTACACCTGGCCATCTGCCAGCCGCTCCTATGGAGCAATGCGCTGTGAATTTAGGCACATAAATCAGACAGGGTGGCAATTGAGCCTGAGACAGAGGAGGCTTTTTATTGGCCTCATAAAAACAGATGCAGAGGTATGTTTCTTTCACGTGCGCTGATGGGCCGACTCCCAGAAGCCGGTTTGTGCATGTCCCAGCCTTAACAATTAGCTCGACATAGTAACCTACCGCTCATCTTTAGTTGTAAAACAGGATGAGAAGCCTAGCTGTGCTCCCGAATACCATTTTACTACAAATGTCAGAATAAACAGAGCATTTTAATGTCTATGGCTGTCTAGACACATTTTAAATATATGGTGTATGTACATTAATACTTATGATGGTGTCTTTGAATGCCGTGCACTTTTACTCACACCCTCCTTCATCTCGCTGTCTCCTTTCAATGGTGCCATGATTCATATGCTAATCGTTCTCTGTAATGCTTTTTATTAGAATACTTGTTACTTTTTTGTCAAGACGCAACAAGCCACTGAATAAGGACTTCATTTCACTTGACTTGCACTTATTTTGTAAACATCAGCTTAATGTTAGAATAATAACATTTTGTTGAGCAGAAGTGTCAGTGATAGGACTGGTGCTGTATGTTTGTAACAGTGCCCTGAGCGTGAACAAGCAGGTTGTGTTGTGTTTTTGACATTGCAGCCCTGGAGAGAGGACAGCGTAAGGCCTGAAGACTGGAACCCCCGAATCCCTGTGGGCATTTCCCCTGTGAGCACAAACTCCGCCAACTCACCTCTGCACCTTTACCCATCCCAATTCACAGTACGACAGTAACAAGACTCACTGCATTTGTTTGTTTAAGCATGCACTTTTTTTTCCTAACTATACAACATTACATATTATTGATATAGTACAATTAACAATGTCACATCTGGGCTTTAGCCTGTATAAAATGTATTTTTCAACACTCTCATTCCTCACACTGATGACTGAACTATTGTTACTTAAATGATAATGATTGAGTTTTTAGGTCTCATTCTGTTTTGTGAGACTTCAGGCAGTTATTTTTATGTTACTCACCTATTCCTCTAGGTGAAGCCTTCCACTCTGCCCAGCGAGTGGAACGGCAAGACCGAGAACTGCATTGTCAACATCAACTCCACCATTTATGACGAGATCCAGCAAGAGATGAAGAGGGCCAAGGTTTCCCAAGCGCTGTTCGCAAAAGTGGCTGCCTCCAAGAGCCAGGTACGAAAGTAATCTCAAAAATTTAAGACCTACCTAATATTATGAATAATATTAAATGTGTTAATCTTTACAAGTGAAATGTCAACCATACTTTGGTTTACAATGTGTCCTGAAAAATCTGCAAACTGACCTTCTCCTGTCATAGAAGAATGCATATTTTATAAAATTTCATCAGAAATTATGCAAAACAATTTTAAATAAGTAAATTCTGATGTTATATTATTGTTTAATAATTCAAGGGGTCACAAGTCAGTGCACCTTTGTGCTGGTTCTACTCTTACCACTTTTAACTTGTGCTACGTGTGAGAGCAAAACTCTCAGCAAAATCAAAGCATTACCCTCATTTTACACAAACTGTCATGATACAAAATAGTTTGCTTTCTAAATAGTGCTATATATCAGCCTTGGAAAATGATCTCCAGGAAAGACCCTGGAATGTTTTCACTTTAAGTTATAGTGCTAAAATTGCATTAAGGTAGAAATGTTGAAATACAGTCTTTGGTAAAACGTGCTTCATAGCTGTGATGATTAACAGCCATAATGACATGTGTCGTCTTATTGTGGGTCTGGAATTTAGCAGTCGGCAGTGTTTCAACACCAAACAAACCTGTTTATATTAGACTTAGTCACTCAGGGCCCCTGTTATCTTCTCCGAGCTCACACAAGACGAAACTGTGTGCCCTGGAATAAAAGAGAAAACACTTCTCCACTTTAAGTCTTTATTAAAAGCAATTTTCAAATGGAGCTATTATTAAAGGTTTTCCTGCATCTGTTAGAGTCTTCGCTCTGAACGGCTCCAGTATTGTGTCTGATGAAGGAGATGGGAGGAGGTAATAGATCACCGAGGGCGGAACAATCTGGAAATATCTGCAAAGGCTTTATTTTTTCTTGCTGATTAGGATGATTATAGCCCCAGATAGCTTTGTTTTACCAAATTGCAGTTTGATGCACAAACCACTGTTTTTGTGAAAGAGAACAAAGACGGCTTGGAAGAATGGGGTAAGAGTGAGGGAGTCCTACTGTTGACTTTGGAGCATGTCTCTGAAATTGGAATTGGGAAGGGGTTGGTTTTGAGAACAGGTTTGAATGCCGGTGCCAGTTTTGCGTTGCCCCGTTTTTTTCCCCCGGTTTGTGCCTCTCTCTTTGACGTTTCATTCATGAAGGCGGGTGTGAATGGGAATTGAGCAGCAGATAAGAAGTGTGCTAATTATGCCTGTGAAAGGGGGCCTAGGAGAGCACTTATCTCTGGCTCCATCTCCTAATGGGCGCTCGGCGGGCAGCTGGTACCCCCTCCCAACCCACCACCTCTACCCCACTACCTAACCAGCCCTGCCAATGCTACCAGTGACACCATGTATTTACCAAGCAAGAGGTTTTGAGGGACACCAAAATAAATGTACTGTTACACTTTGGGCGCCTTCCATTGGCACTAAGACAGTGGACGAAAAAAGTTGGAGCTAAATCTACTGCAGTCTGTTGATTTGGTGAGAGAAAAGTCTTCCACACATTAAACAAAGGTTGGTGAAAATAAAGAATGCTCAAAAACTTGAACTGGAAAGTTAAGCTGAGTTTTTGCTACTGTTTTGTGCAGCTATATCTCACCACACAGGAGACTTTATAGACTTAGGGGAGAACATCCAAATTCCACACAGAAAAGCCCTAAGAACCCAGGACCTTCTTGCTGTGAGGCAGGAGTTCTAACCACTCTGCCACTGTGCCAGAAGGGAAACACTATATACTATAAAGGTAGTTGCAATAACTACTTGAAAGATAGTGTGTTTTTTTTTGTTGTTGTTTGTTTTTCGTGTTATTTTTGTTATTGAAAATCAGTTTAACTTCATTATACACATATATTTATTCTTTGCTGTTTGTCTTTTCCACTATAAAGGTTATTAGTCTTATTATCTTCTGCTCTAAATAGTATTTTGGAAGACAAAATTATTTGCCCTTAAAAATTATAGGTCAGTGACTCTAGAGAAACATTTGGGCTTTATATAAAAACCACTGCTGGAACAAAAACAGTCATTTGTCTATTGCTGAAAAGGTTTATGCCCAATGTAAATACACCAGCTTTCCATTGGTTCAGCAGAGATCCATGGCAGTATGGCGGCTGGTTCTGAGGCTGGGAGAGCAGCGTGGATGTGGCTGCTTGTTGGTTTTGAGGATGGAGGATGGGCTGGACTGGCACCATGCCCACACGGGCTTCTGGGAAATAACAATAAGGGGGTGGGGGCTTTCTCTGTGAGCCTCTGTGGAGCTGCTGCTCTGGGTTTCCCAACACGTTTCTGTCGCCCCAGGATCAGGGGATTCTGGAGCAGAGAGGGTCCAGTATTACACCAGAGAGGCCAATTCACAGAGATGTGAGAAGAAAAGTTGATAAGCATGGAGAGCATTTACCATACCGTATTCTGCTAATATTTTATTAACACATAGCTTAACTGAGTAGCACATTCATTGTTTGATATTTATCCAAAACATTTCAGTCTTAATTTTAGTCTTATTTTAGTTATTGTTTTGATTAGAAGATGTTCATGTCTGTATAAAAAAGTACAGCAATAGCAGCACATTGTGAAAGGATTGATCAAACATTTTTCAGCGACTTGTATTTGCTACCTTTTATTAAACTGAAAAGCTGACTCAGCTGATCACAGCTGTGTGATGGTGAATGGACACTTGCAGATGGTGTGTACATTATTCTGAAGAAAAAAGTGTGACCAGATGAGTTCATAACTGCATCTACTCAACTATGCAACGAAAGAAGTAGTATTCATTCAGATTTCTATCTGATGTCCAAACTGTAGCAGCACCAGAAACATAATGATATAACAGATAATGATCTATGTCAATACTCCATACAACTTATTGCAAAAAACATGACTGACATGACTTGTTGCTGTATATTCACACAAAGAGATGTATCTTCACCTACTGTGTGACTGTCTGTTTGTGTCTGATTGTTCTGAGGTTTTTTGGAACGCTGCCACTCAAGGGGACCTCTCAGGGCTCGTAACCACAGGACCCCACACACACACACACACACACACACACTAACATCTATATTCACCGCAGCTTTTCCATGACTCTTTAACTGCTGCATTTTCATTATAGACTAACTCTGAGCTAATCGTCTACTTTTATTTCAAGTCTGGGCAGACGTACTTTTGATTGATTATGGCAGTTATTATTGTCTGAAGAACTCACAATCATTCTTGGTGTGCTCTTAGGCTCCAGGAATGCTTCAGGAGAAGTTTATATTAGTCTAGTCTGGGTCTTGGGACCTGCGGACTATGGATCCATTGTGATTTAAAATGCACTTTCTGAAAATGGATTTTGAAGCCACTTCATTGCATTTTGAAAAAAAAAAAAAAAAAAAGCACAAATGTGTTCTTTTTTATTGTGTGGTGTGTCTCATTGTGAACAAATACTGTACAAATACATTAAGAAAATACAAACCTATTTTTGTTTAACCATTGTTAACAAATTCTGATTTTATTAGGATGTGTTATAATAAACAACCAATACAGTCATGGTTAATGAAGAAAACAGTATTTTAAATTATTTTTTGGGTTGTTGGGGTTATTGCTGTGGATTTGGCTGAAAACCCAATCGGCTAACATCAATTAAAATAGCGGACTTGGCTACATTTTTTTCAAATGAAAGAGCACTTTCAGAGTTCACACAATATAATATAATGATACAGTAAGTGTTTTTCTCTTGATTACACAGTTGAAACATAAGTTTTCAGAGCAAAGGTTTGCCAGTGGCCCCCAAGCCTGCAGCAGTACGGTCTGTGTCCTGGAGAGCCTGGGGTTAATGCTGGTAATAACTGGCACAGCAGGACTAGAACAAAACCTAGCCAAGCCCCTATGCTTTGTTTTCATTTGCGCTAACAGCGGAGGCTTGCTGTGTTGGCTAGGCCGACAGAGGGTGGCTAATGTTGAGCTGCGCGATGGGAGGTTAGCGCAGGGTGATGTCGATCGGGTTGGGGACATTCCTGTAACATGACTTTTATGTGGGAAACAAGCAAACACTTCCTGAGAAGACTGGAATCAGAGTCCCCGCTGTCACCAAACAAGCAGCCTGGGAGCCCGGCACGCCACAGAGTTCAAAGCCCCTCCTGGCTCCTCAATGACCAGTACAGAGCAGACAACCCACCCCGCCTCACATCCCTGTCTTTCACTCCATCTCCCATCTCGCTCATTCGTTCTCTCCTGGAAGAGGCTACGCTAATTAGCCAGGCTCTAATGAGACAGAATGGCACTGATCTGGTCTGCCGCTGCGCCACCGGGGGGGCAGGCAGAGGGGGGCTGGTGCTGCAGGGGGGGAGTGAGAGAGCTGAGTGAAGGGAGGTTGGTGTATGCCATCTGTCCACGCTGCTGGAGTGGAGGGTGGGGCCTTTGTAGGCCGGTGGAGGGTGGCGTAAGTTACGTAAGCATGTCATTGGTCACTACAGAGGTGTAAGTGGATAACAAAAAATCTGTGTATAAGCTTTAAAAAAAATACTTGTTACCAGATGAGTTTGGGTAGAGAAGGGCTCAAAATAAACTCATAAACATATGTTGGATCAGGCCATGTCCAGATAAATTTATGTTCATTTTAAATGTATTTTCTTGCATCTACTAGGAATGAGTCACAGAATATTCTACAATATATGCAGAAAATATGCAATAACAATATAAATCACACAATATATTTGTTCATTCATTACAAACAAAACTAAGGCCTTTTTCCCGTTTACCATCATAGTCAAATTTATAATTTAAAGTTCAAATCTACAGAAGTGGCAGTATTCACAACATTTTGTAATGTTATATACAACATGACTTAAATGTATGTACATTAGGTGACATTTCTTTGCTTATGTTTTTTTTCTCTCGAGCCATAATTAATATTTAGCAGTAGACTATACAATTCTAGGCACACTTAAATAATAATTGTTGTCATGTAGTAAAATCTTAGCTCTAGAGACCGGAGCCATATTTTGTACCAGGCTGTAAACATGAGCTGGTACTTTACATTTGTAAAGTCGCCATTGGGTTTTCCTTATATTTCTTCTTTTGGAGCCTTCCCCCATCACTGTATTGTGGCGCCCTTACTTTAGAACCTTTTAAGGGGTTCCATGGTTCCTCTTATTGATGTAATTAAAAATTGTATTGTATTTTTCCCTTATGCATCCTCCATTCATGTGATTATCAAAAAAAAAAAATTTCTACAGTTTTCGTCACATTTAAATAATAATGCACTCAAACACCTTCTCATGTACATTTGACCCCTCAGAAACTTTTATTGAGAAGTTTAAATATTGGTGCCAATTCGAATCAGAAATTATTCCATCACCAACATGACAACTACAGGTACTTTAATGCACATTGATGTTTTGACAATTTGAACTAATATTATGGTATTCCTATTAGTGTGGCCTACACTAGCTGTCAACTACTCTATCTTTAGTAACGTGAGTGAGTTTGTGAACAGCATCCTTAACATAACTACTTTCTCAACTGAAAACACATGAACATACACCAAAGTTGGAAAAAAAAACTTTGATGTGGACTTTTGGAGGACTACATCAATGTAGCATGAGTGTAAATTTAATTTGCTGTCAAACTTAATGTGGACAGAGATTGTTGTCATTCTACAATAGCATTTCATAAAATAAAGCCATTAGGGTCGACGTAGCCTCAGTGTGCTCGGTCTAATGGCTGTGTTATAAGCGGTGCAGATGGCTGACCTTTTTGGGTGTCTTCTCAGATAGTTACCACCCAGAGACTGCGAAAGCTCTTGGGGTCAGCATTGTCAGAGGTCGTGTTGTGCATGAATACAGTAGCACAAGGATACAAGGGTTACATGGATACAAAAAGCTTCAATCGCAGGCCAATTTGGAAATAGAATTAGGCATTTCCAGATAGGCTATTAAAGATTTACATGTCTATTATTAAATGAAAAATAAGCAGCACTTTCTTAAGCATCTTAAAAAGTTTAGATGAATGCAGCTTATAAAGGGTATTCAAGTGCATAGAAGTAATAAAACTAACAAAATCCTGCCTGCTGCACATATAACTATAAAATACTGTATATGCTTCTTACTGTTACTTCATTTTTTTTTACATTTCTCCTACTGTCTGTCGTGGTTAGTCAGTATAAAGATGTTAGTTTACATGTCCCTTCCTTAAACGATGCAGCTCTGACAGAACATATCACGGCCCCCGGGGATCTTAAAGATCGTGACTGTTTATTAATTGATTTATTTATTTATCTTGTGTGCCTGCTTGGTTATTAGGTTGCCATGGGAAACAGGCTAGGCCAGATCCTCTCTATTATTAAAGACACAATTTCTTGAACTGGAGACCCAGCTGTCTGAATAATTAATTTAGCGAATGAATTATCTTCCAAACGGTAAGTCCTCCCCTCCCTCTGAAATAAGCCTTTCTCTTATTGTTTAATGGACAGTGGAATTCCCATCAGCCTGTTTTATAGAACCCTCCTCCTCACTGAGCATGCCCAGAGTGTCCGTCTCGACTGCCATCTCTCTCACTTACGCCTTACATGCCACCTCTCACCCCATCTGTCTCCCATCTCTGCCCGCCCACCACTTCCCCTCAGTCCAAAATCATGAGGCCTCCAGCCAAATGCCTCTTCATTACCACCTCTTGTAGGCTCTTACGCGGCACGATGTCAACCAGTGCTAGCTGAGCAATACGGCACAGTTTGGTACAGTTATCACTGATCTGCTGGTTCCACTGGGGCCTTTGTAGTCTGGTGGAGAAAGCAGCGTAAGTTACGTAAACGAGGCGTCATACAAGCACTACAGAAGTTCTGTTTCTAAAAGAGATATAAAGCATATTCAAATAGAATTATACAAGTCTGGTTGCATTTCCAGTTACAGAGGCTGCAGGTATAATGCTACCATAAACAGAACAATAAATTTGTTTCTGGTTGTTTTTCTGGTTGTACTCCAAATAGAGAATTCTTGCACCAATTTTCTAAATTTTAAGGAGTCACTTTTTTTATTTCACAGGTTACGATGATGTTAAATTATAATAGAGAATTTCTAAGTCACAAAGCATTTGCAATAAGACTTTGACTATTTTTAAAATCAGAGAAAGCTATTCTCTTGTCAAATTGCTGTTTCCTAAGTGATAATTATGTGTTGCCCACAAGCCTCTACCATGGAACCTCTAAAATGGTCCTCGCGTAAGGGCGCCGCCATACGGTGATTTTACAGTGAAATACAGCGATATACCTCCGTCCACCAGAGGGCAGGCTCCAAACGCGGAAATATAAGGAGAAACCCAATGGCGACTTTACAAGAGTAAAACTCATGTTTACAGCCTGGTACAAAAGATGGCTCCGGTCTCTAGAGCTAAGTTTTTACTACATGACAACTCTGTTTGTTTATGCTATCTAAAAACTATTGATTTACTATGGAAAAAGCCCGGCTGTAACGGCCATTTTATTGCCCATTCGTAATGACAATATTGGTGAATAGGGGACCAATGGGCAAATATAATCCATATTTATACAATCTATGGTTGCCCAATCAGCAGACCATCATTTGCTTATGTCTTGGTCCCATGGATAAGTAATGTGGTACTTTTTTGTGACCCTTTGTATCTTTTTTACATACTCTATGCATCTAAAATCGTACCAAACTGACCTTATCCGTTCCACAGAGCTCCAGTGGTCCATAGCCTAATATTTAATGTGTCACTTGTCACATTCAGTGTTAGAAGGTAGGGCTGTTAGGCATTAGTCATGCATCTTGATAGTAAATGTGATCCTTGTATCACACCTAGCCTGTCAATGCTGCTAGCTATAGCTCTAGTACTTCTACAAACATGAGCCAGCTCACCCTTTCCTACTGTCTCCACTTCTCCTGACAGACCACACAGGGCTTGTTCTGAGGCCCATTCTCGCTAATCTGATCAGGCAGGCAAATACGCCGGGAAAAGCGCTTTAATGATCCCCCTAATTACCTCAAGTCAATACCAACTGTATTATTAGACTCAGGGAAAATATTCCATTAGGGTGCCCCCCGTGGGAGTCCCCCCTGTGCGCGCTGATGTCACGCGTCGCGCGCCCCCTACGCTTGTAATTAATTTTATTTACACACGCAGGAATGCACAAGGTCGCACCTGCAGCCTGGAGCCGCCCGACTCGGCCCGCCTAATCAGATCTGTCATAATTACCATTCTGCATGCTTCTGACACACGCCGGGAAATATTTCAATTTAACTACAGCCACTAGCTCTAGCAGATGCAGGCGGAGAGAGCTAAGTGTCTGTGCACTCAGGAGTGTGTGAGCAGGGATAGTGCACAGGGAGACATTAGGCCCATCCAAGTGCTCTCCACTCCGTTTGTCAGTGTTTTTTTTGCCGCCTTGGTCTGTACTATCCAATATGGTGGCACAATATATAAGAAATTTAAGTTTTTGCATAATGAATATATATAATATTAGTACCACAAAGAGCATAAACTGGATTAGTTATATATCTCTGTGCCAAAACATTTACACTTGCATGTTGAAATAATTGGCTGATCAGAACCACGCCAAATGAAATGGTTAAAGGCTCTACATATATATATATATATATTTAAATTTGGAAACTATTACATTTACATTTAGTCATTTAGCAGATGATTTTATCTAAAGCGACTTACATTAAGCTTCCATTCACCAGTGTTACAGCTGGAACACCACTTGAGGCAGTGTCTTGCCCAAGGACACAACAACAGTATGAACTGTGGGGAGAGCCACCGCTCTACCACTGAGCCACTGCACCCCAATAATATTACTATGGCCAAAGGGAAGCTCATTTTTCATGTCACATCATTATTCACAAATTGAATGTTTTTAGTCAGACAGTTTTTCAAATCATATTATGCCATGTCCAGATTAATTTATTTAGATTTTTTTTTACTTTTGCTACGTTTTTACAAAGCATCTGCACCTTGAACATGGCAACCCTATTTTAGTTTAAGTGGGCCGGTACGCACCTGTACTCAGTACCGCCACTTCTCCGTACTGGTACGCTCATTCCGACATCTGTTTTAATAGAGGTTTTAATCCTTTGCCTGCTCTGCCGCTTTCCAGAGCGCCCTTCACAATGCACGCTTCCTAATTCGTCCCACCAAGAGCAGAGACTACATTACCCATACACCCTTGAGTTTGGCAAGTGAAAGGGAGAGGGTGTGAAACGCGGAACTGCATTCACATGCTCTGACTGTAATGAAAACACAAGAGAGACATTTATATTGTTATAATGTTATGATTGAAGCTCTGGACATAACTTGTTTTTCTATAACAAACTAAACAAAATATTAATGCCCTGTCAGTGGCAAATATTTTTGGTTTTAATATTTAATTTGATTACATTAATGTTTAAGTTCAGATTTACAAGAAATGTTTTAACTGCTGTAAAAGCACATTATTTGTTTAAAGTGTTGTTTAAAGTGCAAACCAAATTTTCCTATTTATCTTGGCATGTTATTGCACTTTTGTTCATATAGCAGTTCTTTCAAAATGTATGCAGTACACTAATTTTGAATTCATTATTAAATTTTTTGTATAATGCGATTAATCGCGATTAATCACAGAACATTGTGCGATTAATCGCGATTAAACATTTTAATTGTTGCCCAGCCCTAGTTGTTTAATTTAATTAGGTGATTCTACATTTAAATATTGATGATAACAAGCTTGGGGGAAAACACAATTAATTGCAATTAATTACAGAAAATGTGCAATTAATTAGTTATCGATTCCCAGCCCTAATATATATATATATCTATATAAAGTAAATCTATAGAAAATAAGCATCCTTTTAAATCTCAAATTACTAAATCCCAGCAAGTTCTGATAGAAGCTGTATCTGGTAAAGAACAGGAGTATTTTAGACAAATCAGTCTTTGTAAGAGACCAAAGCTGAATAAAGGACAAAACAGTGCATTTTTGTGTACTGTGCAGCTGATACGTCAGTGCATTCAAACCTGTCTCAGCACTGGTTGCACATGCGTTCTCTCTCCATCGTAATATGTTGGTAATCTACTGCGGCACGGTGGACACCCATCTGCTGATGACGCTGGAGCCTGGAAATAGTCCTGATGCTCCGACATATGTGAATATCTCGCAACAATAAGCAATAATTGACTGCACAAGGCAGTGTTGAGCTCACTACACAAATAGACAGAGTAGTGAGGGGAAAGCCATGAAAAAGGGGTCAGCAGCCTTAAATGAACTGCAATAATAATGAGGCAGCTATGTTGTCCACTTATTGGACTTCTACCTGTAGCATTGGAATAATAATTTAGTGTGTAAATATTTGTAACGTATATTTAATATGCTCAAGTATTTTATTTACCCTTTTGGAGTAGTCTGAGTAAGATTTACCAATTGAAAAGTAATTTGTTCAGTTGATTAGTGACAAGGCTCTATCCCCTTCTTTGATTTCACAACTTCTTTTTAAGTTAAGTAGTGGTTAAGGTGGTGGATGTTTACACAATAATCTAGAACCAAATTTTGTGTCAAACTTCCTATTTTAATACCAGTTTCCCAATATTGTATACAGTGGTGTACCCCAGGGATTAATCCTGGATTTGTCCTGTGATAACTGTTCAGCTAAAGTTAAACAGAGGAGAGTTTAGGTAATGGATGGCCATAAAAAAACACAGAACCTTTTTACTAGACTTTATGTTCCAAGACAAAGTATTTCTTTCCCACTGTCAGAATATTTTATAAAGCATGTGAATGCCATGTGGATGTTTAGTGAGGAGATTATATGTGATAAAGAAGTGGAACAAAATGACCTTTTTTATTCTTAAAGAATGAGAGAGAGAGAGAATTAAAAAACTGAGAATTTGATGCAAGTGTTTTCAACTATATACAGTATGGTACGTTTTTAGCATTTCTGTTGACTAAGCTGCATGTACATCAGGCTCAGTAGTAGAGCAGTTGTCCTATAATCAGAAGGTTGGCAGGTTCGATTCCCCTGTTCATACTGTCATTGTGTCCTTGGGCAAGACACTTAACCCACCTTGCCTCCAGTGTCCATAGCACCTGTGTATGAATGGGTGTTTGGTGGTGGAGAAGGCTGTAAGCGCCATGTGAATGTGTGTGAATGTGGTGAGTGGAAGCACGATGTAAAGCGCTTTGGGTGCCCGAGAAGGGTGCAAAAAAAGCGCTATATAAATGCATGCTGTTTACATTTTTATTGTTTTAAGTTTCAACAAAACCATCAATGCAATATTCTTAAAAACCAAAGTGTGTGTGTAGTTCAAGACATCTCTCATTTTAATATAAAAGATTTTTCATGTGTATTTTCCTATTTATCTTGGCATTAATTTGGATTTTATCTTAAATATTTGTACACAGTTGTATTATTTAAATCTGTAGTAGGCAGGACATCATCTGAAATGACAGCTAGGCCCTGAGGAGTGCTGGATTTGTGAGCAGCAAAAATGATGAAATTCTGGTGTACATTAAGCCATTTTTCCTTTGAGGAAAGCTCTCAAAGATTAAAACTGAGTCATCTAAGTCATTTGAAAATCACATTTTTCATGATTATTACTGAAGCAGGTTGGTAGAACTGGTCCAGATCGCCCATGCCAGATTGTTACTATTGTGAGCATGTCAGTCGCTGAGCTGAATCATACATGCCAAACAATTAATCTCTATTGGAGTAGCCACATAGAGAAGTCTAAGCCAAACAGAGCACATTTTCTGAAGAGGGTTCATGACCTCTGAAGATACAATAAGCAAGTTGACAACAATAACAGATTGACAGCTAACACCACACACATTGTGCAGGCAGAGCGTGACTGTGCAGGAAACAGGACTGAGTGTGTGTCAGCAGTTGCTCTCAGAGACAATGGCAAGTCGAGCAATGCTTTTCTGTGGTGCTTTACGTGACGTAAAGCACCACAGAAAGCTGTGACGGCCGCAGCGCTAATAAAGTGAGCAGGGACGGTTTAAGTGCTCAAATAGAAGCAGATGGAGCATAAAGAATAACCAAAGGCAAATGACCGCTTCATCTAACATGAAGCGCATTAAACATCTGCGTGTGTTTATGCTGGATTTGTAGCAAAGTTCTTCTTCCATAGACACAAGCTTGAACTTCCCTAGTACAGGTATCTGCTGTTTTGTTCAAGGTAATGTGTTTTAGTAATTATAGTAAATGTAGGCTGTAAGAGATTCAAGTAAACCCTAATGTTTCACTGTATTGCCAGAAAATGTATTTATTTTATTTGTATTTGTTTTTTTGTTTTTTTACAAGCCCTAAAAGGACACTTTTAGTGATGACCTAGATTTTGTACTAAGGCTATTCTAAAACGCGACAAAACATGTATAAAAAACATGATGTGAAAATATGTAAAAATATTTTGACTTACATGGATTAAAACTGATCTAGTCTATTTGTCATTATACAAGTATCAGTATTTGGAAATAATTTGCCTTTTGTACACACGTTACCCAAGCCTCAGGGCTCCCAGTGAATATTTACTTATTTGGATGTTTGTTAATATCCAAATACATGTGAATACACTATCCTATGCCTTCGGGCCTTTTCCACGTTTTACCTCGAACCAAATAAAAAAAAAAAAAACAGAGTTTTTCAAAGTGCCAGTGTCCCAATAATGTACCTAGTGGTGCACCACCGGCTCCTATGATTGTTTATTTATTTTAATTTAATGGGTTAATACATTCCAGGATTTTTCCTCTAGAGTTCATGTTCCAAGACAGTCCTTATATAGTATTGTATGACGCAAGTAAACTACCATATGGATGTTTATAAACTCAGGAGATTAGGTTTGTGATGAAACGTTTGACAAAACATAAGAAAGAATGAGAGCAAGAAAACTGAATAAAGTTTCCAAGTTAATATTTCTGTTAACTAAGATACAGGTTTGAGTCTGCACTGGATTTTTATGCAAACACATTTTTTTTCTTTAGCCCCAGCCAATATGAATAAGCAGTTGAGGTGTGCAAACTGAATGATGCCCTTCCTAAATATAGTCAATTCAATTGTATTGAGCGGCACATATCTGTGGTAATAATATGGTGGCCCTGGACCACGTTTTTGGACAAATGAGATGTTTTAACTTTTAAGTTTTTCTTTACTTCACTTCTTCACTTCTAATAATCTAATGGTCAAATAAATAAATCAGAGTGGTCAAATGGTCTGGCAAACCTGGGCATGTATACTTGTGTGGATATTTATATATAACACATTATTATTATTATCCCTACTACAACTTTTAAGTTAACAGGGCACTTTGCAGGACTCAAAAAGTCTCACGGGAGTCTTGGGTCTCACAAGAAACAAAATAGCTTTACAACACTACACACATAAACACTCGGCCAGGCAGTCTCAGACATTTATCATGGCAGAGCCGAAGCTAAAGCAGAGAAAACCGTTGCTCATTGTCAAACGGGAAGAGAGGAGGGCAGGGAGACGCTCGTCGCCAGTGAGTTTTTATGGCAGTATTTTTAACAGGAGCTCTATTGGGAAAAATACTAACAAAAACAGCAAAGAAACTGCCAGACCTGCAAAGTGCCGCTTTAAGAAAAGAAAAGCTATGTCTATTATCAACCTGAGATTTGACAATTTGTCTCATTCCACCTGAATGAGACAAACTCCAAAAACTGCAGTTTGTATGCTTTAAAGGCCATTGTGCCATTGTACATGACTATGGTGGTTGTTGGCTGCCTTTTCAGCTACAGTAAGGTGTGCACAGCTAGGCTCACTACATTGTACCTGTTAATTTTGTATTGATGGAGGACACAAACAGCACCGAGATGGATTCTGATACACAAAACAGCGGCAGCATCACAAACGCACCTACATGCAGTCTGATTCCATCAATTATAAGAGCTTGATTGAGATTTAATTCAGAGCTGGGGTTTAATTGCTAATATCAAAGCATAATTAAGATGATAAATCATGACTGATCTTATTGAATTAGGGATTGAAATAGCGGAGAACCTGTAAATTGTCTATGTCAGCTAAATAAGTGTTGTTAATTGGCCTAGAAGTTTGCCTTCAATTTTTATGAACCTGAACAAACTGTTCTTCGAAAAGGGCTTTAGAAAGTCTTTATATAGTTGCTATGTTTTATATTACTGCTTCCACTTAAATCTTATCTATTATGGAAAATTGTATATGGACACAATTTTGTCCGTCAATCCTAAAAATAATTGCCTCTTATTACTATTAGTATAGTTATATTTTGTAATTATATTGCTATAAACTAAAATGTATATTTTATAGCCCCTCTGTGCTTTTTTTTGTGTTGAGAAAACTGATTCTGTTGGTCATGAAAAAGACCAAAAACAAGTGGTCCATTATTAAATCACAAAGAGGTCCAGTCAGACTATCAGTGGTAGTTAAATTTGTGTCCATTGGATCCATTCTCTCCGTTGAGTCTTCTAATCCATTAATGACAGTAAGATTAGAGAGGTTTTTTACACAAATTTACAGAACAGTGTCCTCAGACTGAGAATTATACGTCTTAAAGCTCAGGTTGGTTTAAACTAGCAACAGTCGAGTAGAGATCGCTTTAGAAGTGACACTCGCATCAAAAGCTTGTTATGTGTGGCTGATGTTGTTGTCGTTAACAAGCTCTCAGTAACGTTTTGTTGTTCCAACTCAACAGAATGAACCTGATATGAAGACAGCGAGTGTAGACATTAAATATGTCAGTGGTAACTCTTCATTTGGCATGTATCTCAACTGTGACTGCGTCCCGTTGCGCAAAGCCCCTTCTACACATCACTGTGATTGGTTAAAACTGTCATTCAGTTGGAGCATGACTCAGACTAACCAATAGAGTGAGTGGGAGGGACTGCTGTGTCTTTGTTTGAGCATAGAACAAATAGAAATACAGCAACCCTGGCAGATTATCAAAAATGTATTTTGTAACACAATATAATATTGTCCTATTGCACAGCCCTACAATAATTTAATCTAGTCCATTTAGGTGGAAAATTGTTTTTGATCTCTAATACTTTATTTAAACATAATTAAGTACAATTTCAGACTTATTCTAGTTAGTATTTAGCTCAGTTAATTTTACTTTCCTTTTGCCAGTTGCACACTATAGGTAAAGGTGAGCTTAAATTGTAAACTGTGAAATGAAAGCAAACATTTCTTTAGCTTTTCTTGCCAAAATAGATAATATCTTTTGCTGCTAAGATTCTCAGGTCATAATCCATTAAAAATGTTAGAAGGAGAAAGCATCTGGACGTAGTTTTAAAAGCTGTTGTATAGTATAACACTGTAACATGAAGTTCATGATTACTGAAAATGGACCAAAATAACAGTGGTTTGTCTGTGAAGTACTGCTGTGTTCTGTTATAGCATTAGTGTCAGAGGCAGATTTTAGCTCTGCCTGTAATCTGGGAGAGTAGAAAAAGAGAGGCAAATTGATGGACATCTGTTGGTTTATTTTATTTATTTGGTGGTGACCGAGGTCAGCCTGATGGGACTGATAAGGAGTAAATGAGATTAGAAAACAAGGTGTTGTCCCAGGCCGTGTGACAGGCCTGACTGTCTGAGCGCTATGCATCTATGCTGCTCTTGTTCCCGTCTCCGGGCCAGGCCAGGGGTTTAGTCAGTCTGTGAGCCTCCATTTTGGTGTGTTTGCAGCAGCAGTTTGGCGGTGAATGGTGAATGGGTGGGAGGTGTGTGCTGAATGCGGTGCTGTTCTGTGATAGAGCAGGCCTATACTCTCATTGGCAGCTTGTGACTGCGGAGCTCACATACACACTGCACGACAGTCAATCTTGCGCATGAATTCTACTATTGTACTCAGAGGAAAATATTTTTATCTGAACACCCGGCTGCTATTTATACGGACAGCATACAATGGTCCGCTGAAGAGTTTATTATCCTTTTAATTTGGCACCTTATGACCCTAGAGATCCACGGGTCTGTGGTCAGATGTGTGAGAGCTGCTGTTACGTGAACAAAGAATCTAGGGGTCCTTAATTACTAATCACTTGTTTAAAATGATTGAAAAATTAAGCAACCATGACCTGGAGGGTGGTAGATTATTGCTAATCCTACGTTTTTCACTCCTAACTGCTGCATCTGTCATGGATGGATTTATAAATAAAATAATTCATGTAGACAAACATTGTGTGTTTTTTTATATTTTTATTTATTTTTTTGTTGGGGGGTGGCTTGGGGGAACTGGAGTACCTGGAGGAAACCTACCCGAGCGTGGGGAGAACATGCAAAGTCCACCCAGAAAGGCCCCATTAGACCCGGGAGTCGTACCCTGGATCGTGATAAAAAAAAGAATAATTGCATTCACATGGATAAACAAAACAAAACCCCAATGTTTGTAGCCACAACAACATCATTCAAACCACTGTATAACCATGTCTTTGACTGCAACAGTAATAAAAGCCTGCACACTGACATCAACTGCATAGTGCTCCTTAAAACATGTCTGATGGGTCCACAGAAAGACAAACTGCTCCTTTTATCTAAACTAAAATGGAAGTGACTTACTAAAGTAAAAAGAGAAAAAACGTAATATTGAAATGAAGTTTTTGCCACATCTTGGAAATGGCCTTAACATGATTGCTAGCACAAAGAACTATTTGGTATTTAGTAAGTATTTACATATTGCTGGTGCATCCAAGTGATCCTTGGTTGATCCCAGTTTTTGAGTTTGAAAGTTGTTTTCCAGCCTTCTTGTGTCCATGTCCTGTTCTGAATGTTTAGGTTGAAGTTTACAACTTACAAGTTTCTACTACTATCAAGTCTTGTTCAGCATTAGACATCAGTGGTAGAGTGGTTGTCCTGTAACCCGAAGGTTGGCAATTCGATTCCCGCTCTCCCCAAACAGTTCATACTGTGGTTGTGTCCTACGGCAGGACACTTAACCCACCTTGCCTCCAGTGGCATGGCACTGGTGTATGAATTGATGAAATGTTGGGACAATGGATGGAAATTAGCCTAAGGCTTCAACCTGGCATGTTTCCATTCATGTGGCTGTGTCTCATGCATTAACGTGCACTGTCCCAGTCAAATAAATGAATAAAACATTTACAGTAAATATTAATCACAAACTCAATCCTTCTGTTATCTTACTACAGGTACAGTATACTGAATGTAGTATTTTTTCCAGCTAACATGGAGTAACTGTGCCTTTAGTGTTAGCCTCTAAGGACTATACCTGTGCAATTTATTTATAGAGGGCTCTTAATGATGTTGAACACAACAGGCTGAGTTGAAGAGCCCTACATTGTGTTTTGTGGATAGAGTTGGACACTTTAACAGAAGGGTATAAAAGTTCCATGATGCTTGTCTGCTGCAGTGGAGAGCCTCAGCAAATGACATTAAACAAAAAGAGAAAAACAACATTAGCACATTTGCAGCAGCTTTATAATATCAGCAGTGTACAGCTGTCATTCCTCAGAGATTTACAGCTGCAAATACACAGCATAATACAACATTTACAAAACTTAGGCATTTACCATCGAGACCTAACCCAAACTTGGGTCTCTGTAGGTTGTTGCCATAAAAAAAAAAGAAAAAAGGTCACATATTCTGCACTTTTTCCACATTGCTATTAACTTTAGTTTTAGTTTTACATGTATTTAAACAAAAAAAAAACACTAGTTGTATTCCTTAAGTTGTTTAACAATTGCTTAGTGCTAGTGTCTTTAAGCCGTCTCCCTGCAAGCCCAATAAAATTGTATTGGGCCTCTCTTTGCGTGCTTTGTTGAGACTGGCCTACAGCAGTCTTTCGCACAGGTCCCATTCAAGCTTTTTTTTTATTGGTTGAGCGTGTTCAAAGATGGACCGTTGATATTCAGAGAAAGTCATTTGTGACCCCACAGAATCTGTAAAATTCTGGTCTGACTTCTACGAGCTGTTTCTGGAGCTGATGGAATTACAGTCTTCAATAGGATCAGCTTTAGAAACCTGTAAAGCCTTCCAGACAAGTGAAACAATCATAATAGACAACCTTTATTAACTTTTGGTGCATCTTGCAAAAAACGCATGACATGAACGCAGCCTCCATAAAGTCAGTGTCCTAAGTCAGGCAGGTACACAACTGATCAAAGTCAGAGCCATTGTACACACCCAATTCTTTTACAGTTTTGTATCAAACCATTAATTTTAGTTGAAAATATGTAGTTTATTATTCATGAACAAAAGTGTATTTGGAGTTGAACTTGCGTCACCTTCGTCCCTGCTTTACCCCTGCCCGCTGTGTGGAAGCAATGCAATTAGACAAACACAAACAGAGCTCTCGAAGCTGCCATGGAAAGCGCTGACTGTCCACAGAGCTGCTAACTAACTGCTGTTTGCCATACATTGCATCCGAACATTTAACAAATGTTCATTTATGTGATTTCTGTTTCTGTAAATGCCAAATGTCAGCTTGGAAACTGTAAGAAAAGATCACACGCCAGCATCTGACTAATAACTCTGCACTTTATTTCATCAAATGGACTGGCTGGCATTGAGATGGAGTTCACGTCGCGCCATTGTTTGATTGGCTCTGCTACTTTGGGTTTAATCCTGCCGGTTTGGGGAGTGTTTGAGTTGGATTACTCTGCGGTTGGGCTGGGGTACTGTTTCTCTGGCTTTGACAAGATGCCGTGTGCTTTTTGTGCGAGTGTGTGTTCTTCCTCCGAATCAGCTGAAAACCACAGACAGCCCAAATGAGAGCGGCGTCCAAATCCCTCTGCATGCAAATTAAAAACGCAACAATAAACGTGGCAAAGGAACAAGGTGGGCACGCAGGCTTCACGGCCCCCTCTCCCCGTGCTCTCTCCGAACCCCTCCTGGGTTTGATGTGGCTTATGGGAGGAGTTGGACCGGGGGACCACCAAACTGCTGAGTTATCTCTTGCGTGCAGTGTGGTGGCGTGGCTCTGGCCTCCAAGTGTGTGTGTGTGTGTGTGTAATCCGGAGAAAATGGAAGGTGCTGCCGCTCGCTGGCTGGGAGATTACAGCGCCGCTCTGACTCCATGCCAGGACACACTAGGGCTCTGCTGCTCGCTGCTTCAACACACACACCTCACCACTTCTCACTGCCGCTCACTACTAATCACTAGCCATAGCCCTAGAGCTTCTCTGTAACTACACGCTTGTCCTTATACACGCTCCATAAACCAAAGTTCTTCTTGGTCAAATATTTCACTTAGATTGGCTACTTGCACATGTATAAGATTATATTTTCCCAAAAAATAAGAGGCATAAGGGCATGATATATTGTGCTGTGGTTTTATACTACTTAATTAAGAAATACTATTATTTAAGTACATATTTAGCTTTACCATTGTATTAGAAATATGACACACTTCCTACATTTACATTTAGTCATTTAGCTTACGCTTTTATCCAAAGCGACTTACATTAAGGTTCCATTTACCAGTGTCACAGCTGGAACACCACTGGAGGCAAGGGGGGTTAAGTGTCTTGCCCAAGGACACAACAACAGTATGAACTGTGGGGAGAGCGGGAATCATACCATCTACCACTGAGCCACTGCGCCTGATGTTAAGAGTACCTTTTGTCCTATATGGGAAAAAAATAAAATGAATAACTTCCAAAACTATTACCTTACCAGTTTTCTCTGCCTTTGTTACCCTAAGTATTACAAGCATCTTCATCATCAAAAAGATACATGTCTACACAACAAAAGGAGAGATCGTTATCCAATTATTTATAATTGTGCCAAGTTAAAAACACTAAATTACACATTTTAATGGCAGCTATAAAAACCTGTTGCCACATGTCTCTGAAATTGGTGTTTTATCGGTGGACTATACCCGAGTATGTTGGCTGCTTCGTTGTTGTACTATTAGCACATGGAGAAGGAAATTGCTAGAAAGCTAAAGCTTTTTACTCTTCAGCATTGTGTTTGCTCATCTTGTAAAGTAGTTAGTTAGTCAGTTTTTGATGAGGAAGCACATGCTCTAAAACAATTCATGTGTAATCCTGTCTTAAGCCCTCAGTGACTTGGAGGTACCCTGAATTGGGCAGCCCATTAAAACTTGCTAATGTTTTCTAGCCATCCACTGACAACACACACACGCAGCCAGTCGGTTGCCATTTTCCAGTAGCATCGTTTAAAATTTGCAATCTGTGGGGCCTGATGCACTTTTGTATATTGAAAACAAGAAAACATTGTGGTCCTGATGTCACCAAAATACTTTAGTTGCTCATTTTCCTTTAAAGGGGTTTATAGCAGTCAAATAAGTTTATGTAAATGTACTCATTTATATTTCAAAAAAACCTCTTTGTTGTTCCATGGTTGAATAATGTACCATTTCAGTGGTAAATTATAATTAACTAATATGGCCCTCTCAAATTGTTCTGCTTCAAGGGGTGGTTCATTTCTTCAGTGTCAGTTTGGAGAATCAAGTAAGAGCACTGACACAAAAAATACTACTAAAATTAAGATCAACAAACAAAATACATCTCAAAAACCAAGAGATGAATTAACATCAGTTTGATAAGTTTGATAAGTCATAATTCTGGCAGTGTCATTCCTCAGCTTTGTGTTTCATGGCCCTCTGCTGGTTTCAAATATAGGTGTCACTTCTTTCTCTCAAGGCTGCTCCTCGGTGCCTGTTCCTGTCAGGTTAAATGATTCCGTTCTGCTCTGAGTATGACCCTGGCTAATTTACAGCTCAATCATTAATGTGGCTTTTGATCATATCATTTTCTGTTAATAAAATCTCATGTTGAAATATCAACAAAACATATTGATTCTTAGAGCTTTTCAATATGACCTCGTCTTATAATTTTGATTTATATAAGAGTTAAAATAAATTGACAGTTGTAAAATAGGATTACTTTTCTATTTGAATGCCCTCCTCTGCCCTAGCTCAGTTGATTAATCATTTTACTATGTTGATTAATGAAACATAATCAAAGCCTTAACTTTCAATATGCTTAACTATTAAATGTGAGACGTTTTTCAAAGTAAGCCCAAACCCAAATTATTTCATTACTATTTCTTGAATTTGTTAATCTTGTGTATTATTTGTAAATGCTCTTATTAACGTGTTTGTCCAAAAGTATGAGCAGAATTTTATAAAGACTTTCAGAATTTCTTGTCAAATTGTCAGGTGTTTCCAAACCAAACAGCTGATTTAAATCATGTCTTAAACAGTGTCAACTGTTTGATTCAACACTATATTAATAATAACATGTCTCTATAGGCCCTACTCCTGTCAGATTATTGCATTTATCCAGTTCAACTGTAAAATGAGTCTCTGCAGAGACAACACCATTCACCACAGTAAAAGTACATAACGACAGGAAACACAGCGTCAGGGAGAGTCTGATTGTCAGCCTTTAAAACTTTACAGTAAAATCAAAATATTGTAAAATAAATTGTGAATTATTGTTGGGGACTTTCAGAAACTGCTCTAAGGTATAATTAATTTAAAATGTTGTCTGTCTTTAAGCTGGTCAGATCCATGTGAAGACCGATTTCAAGTGTAACCTGCCTGGTCTATATTTCAGGGCTGGCTGTGTGAGTTGCTGCGCTGGAAGGAGGACCCCACCCCCGAGAACAGGACCCTGTGGGAGAACATCTCCACCATCCGCCGCTTCCTAAACCTGCCGCAGGGCGAGCGCGACGCCATCTACGAACAGGAGAGCAGCGCCATGCAGCAGCAACATCACAACGAACAACGAGCAACATCCCACCTCATTCACATCTCGGCCGAGCAGCTCCAGGTGTGTGTGTGTGTGTGTGTGTGTGTGTGTGTGTGCGGATCTCCACTAAACCCCACCGACAACAAATATGTACAGCACAAACTAGAGAAAAAACTGAGCAAATGTTTGTGTCACATACAAAATGCAATGTTGATCCATCTATATAAGTATACAAATATACAACTTGTAAACATGAGCACAAGCACAATATGTAGCAGGCATGCCAACGTGTTCATACAGCCATTTACAATTTTTTGTCCAATACATTTTGATAACTGGTCATTTCTTTTTATCTTTTTTATTAGGTGGGTTATAAGGAAAGGGTAGCAAACAACATTAAAACTACCGGAATGATACTGGAATTCCAATTGGATGAAAAACAACATACTAACTTACAATATTAACTTGGGACTATCTTTTTAATTAGCATCCCTCCTCAAACTTTTACCTGCTACAGTTGTGTCTACATTCTTTCCAGTCTACATACAGTTGTGCTCATAAGGTTTTTTTTTTGGCCATTTTTCAGAGAATAACACAAAACCTTTTCACTCAAAGTTAGTGGTTGAGTGAAGCCATTTATTATGAAACACTTGTGTTTACTCTTTTTAAATTATAATAGAATTATGACAACAGAAACTTCCCAAATGACTCTGATCAAAAGTTCTTAAATACACACCTTTAACATCAATGACAGCTGGAAGTCTTTTGTGGTCGTTGTAGATGAGGCTCTTTATTTTCTCAGATGGTAAAGCTGTCCATTCTTTTTGGCAAAAAGTCTCCAGTTTCTGTAAATTCTTGGGCCTATCTTACATGAACTGCATGTTTGAGATCTCCCAGAGTGACTCAATGATACTGAGGTCAGGAGACTGAGATGGCCTGTCAAGAACCTTCACTTTCTGCTGCTGTAGCCAATGACGGGTCGACTTGGTCTTGTGCTTTGGATCTTTGTCATGTTGGAACGTCCAAGTACTGTATGTCCCATGTGCAGCTTCTGGGCTGATGAGTGCAAATTTTCCTCTAGTATTTTCTGATAGCATGCTGCATTCATCAATTTTGACCAATTTTTCTGGCAGTTGTGGCTGAAATGTTTGTTGGTCTACCTGACCTTGGTTTGGTTTCAACAGAATCCCTCATTTTGAACACTGCTGATTGGCATTCTCAATTCCTTGGATATCTCTTTATATTCCTTTCCTATTTTATGTAGTTCAATTACATTTTCCTGCAGATCCTTTGACAATTATTTTGCTTTTCCTATGACTCAGAATACACATACAGAACTGTTGGTGCAGCAGCAGTGGATTAAAGATGCAAGGGTCTGTCTGGAGCCCAGTGACTTTCTGATTTACAAGCAAACAGATCACAGGTGAGGATGGTTACCTTTAGTAGCCATTCAAACCTGTTTGTATCAACTTGTGTGCATGTTATCTGGCCAAAATCACCTTTGATCAGGGTCATTTGGGTAGTTTCTGTTGTCATTGTGATTTTAAAAGAGTAAACACAATTGTTTGACAATAAATGCCATTAAATATGAGGGAAAGAAACGTTTTTTTGATATCTCATTCATATTCTCTGAAAAAAAAATCACAATTTCTGCCAGGGTATGTAAACTTAAGAGAACAACTGTACTGAGAAAGCCCCGTCTGCCTTTTTTTTTATGATAACTGTCCCTTTGTCTAAGGTATATTCATAGCCGTAACATGCAGCTAATTCTAGTATGTAAATGTGCTGTGAACAACTCACTTATATAGAGCATGTACTTACTGCACTTTGGCTTTATGGCACAATATGGAGGAGAAGCATGTGTTTAGATAACCACAACTGCACCAATTAATATTCAGCCATTTTCTGAAGAAGCTAATGTGAAAAATCAAACAAACAAAATAACAGCATTTTCTTCCGCTTTTTATTTAATCTTCTTTTCTAGGCAATTAGTAATAAAGAACACTTGTGTTTGTTGTGAACTCTTGTTAATTACACACACAGAAACACTTAAAAGTTGCACTGAGAGCTCCTTTCACAGATATCATTAGGCTGAACTTATCGAACAGAGCAGCTTTCTAAACGACATCTGGCAGATGAATGGGGAATAACAGCACGCGGTGAACGGACGAACTAGCTTAATCAAGTACAATAATACTTCTATTAAAAGTCTGGGCCACAGCTGAGCGCTTGATTACTTGTTTGGTTACTCAGAGACATGGGCAGGCTCCCACAAAGACGGCTATTTACTGGATATAAATAAAGTAATAAGATTTCTGTTACAATTCCACTTTGCACAGCTGACATGGAATGAGGGAATTTTGGACACAATTTGCGTGCTTGTGAATAGATAAAGTGGGATTATTAGTTATTTAATGCTGCTGATTAGTTGTAACTCAGTTATGTTCATCAGTCAGGTGTAACTTTATAAAACAATAAATGTAAAATATATTATATTGTAAATCATATTGCATGTTTTGCTGATGCATCCCCAATCTAAGCACAACACTTACTCCATAGTCCAGTAGGTCCAAATGTTCATCTATTTATTTAAAAATTAAAGAAGAAAAATACATATTCACCAAATCATTTCGGTCGAATCATGCCTATCTTACTTTCACAGTCCCCTCAGCTGGACACAAACCTCCAATGGCACTTTCCTGTCCTGGGACAGTAAACAAAGATTGAGCTGCCGACAGTCCAGTGGCATAGACAGGGATCTGCGCCCTCTAATGACTAACAGTTATATAAAAGGAAATATGAACAGATATTCCATAAATATTGTATTGATTTTTCTAATGACCAAATCATAATTTCAATCTCATCACAATTCATGTTGATTTGATTTAGTATTAATTGTATTTTGTATTAAAAATAAATAAAAAATTTGCTAACAAACATAAGTATTAGCTTTGTGTAATGAAATAAATAAAGTCATTAGATTTACCTCGTGCAAAAGTCAGTAAGTCTCATTTAGTAAAGGCTGTACCCTCACACTCACTTAGTCCTTATTAAGAGTTTATTGAAATGATCTACTATTGGCATTTAAATATTAGTATGTATTCTACCAAGAGAAGAAATAATGGCAGCAAGACATATTGTCCTCACAATATTCAAATACATACTGTATATCACACATTTTTTGTACATCATAAACCCCTAGTTACTACACAAATCACATTATCCATATTAGCCTATTCTTTTTAATAATGTATAAAAGCACATCCTTTATTCTAGCGCTATTGACACAATCTGCAAAGTGCTCTTGTTCCAAACTTCATTATGAAACATATTTTGTACAGCAAGTGAGTCAGGAATAAAAATAAAAGAGCAGCCATTTTGTGGGGTCAATAAGGACCAGGAGGAGTCCCACTCACTCCCCTTGGTGCACAATGGGACATTTCACCACCGACGTGTCATGTGTTTACACTAGTGCGGTCCTGAGCATCAATAGCATTCTCGCACTGAGCCAATCACCGCCACCATCGAAACCAGAACTGTGGCTTTGTTTATGAGTGCTGCCAATAGAGCTTGATAACACACCGACTTACACGTACACTACCATCAGCTGATTACATTCAAAAGCATATTCCAGAGCATTCCAGAGCCCATTTTCACACAACTCAGAAGATCTAATGAAAACCTGTGTGATAAGTGCTGACTGATAACACTTTTTGTGTTTATTATTGAACACATAGTTGAGCATATTTGTTTTTATAGCCCTTATTTTTTTATTCAACTTGCTTCTGGAACAATCTTCAATGACCAAAGTTAGCCAATTTTTGATGAGACTACACACATCATAGTCTTAGTGCTATGCAAACTCATCCATATCGATGTGGTCTCACAAGAAATGAAACTCAGACAACAGTCCAAGACATTACTACAATAAGTAAACAATGTTAGCCATGATAGAGGTATTTTGGCTAAATTGCTAAACGCCAACCTGCACTGCCATCTTATCCGTTACCTCCTGCTACACTCACAATCTGTATGTCTTATGCGCTTTAGCTCTCTAGAAACATCAGGAGCACTGTGAGCGCTAACAGCTGATCCTTGTTGTTCACAGTAAGCCATAGACCAGACTGGTGGGTGAATTTCAAATGTGGTGGAACAATAGGCTCAAAAAGCAACCATTTTTGGGTTTTCAGAGTAAAAAAAGATTGAATAAATAAAAAATGAGAATTTGTTATTGTAAGATGATATAATCAATTATTAAGCGCTGCTGTATTTGCAATAATGTCCTTTTTTCTACACTGTAAACACGTCTCACAGTTGAACAACCAAAGACTGGTTGTGTCAGAAATTGAGAACAATACTTGAGAACAATACTAAAATGCAATATGCATAGTATAATATCTTTCTGAGTGGTTAGCTACAGGACTGGTCAAACATGCCAGATGTAACTCATCTTACCACAACACCCCCCTAATGCACAGCAACCCAGTTGTCCTTTTGTTTACAAACTATAAACCATCCTACTTTTATGTTTTTTCTTTCTTTTTAAACATCACTGTACTTAACTTTAGTTCAAGTAATTTTTTGGCCTCGTTTGATCTACACTCCACTCACACTACCATCTCCCACACTTACACACTACCATCTCATGAGAACATCTTCCTCACCACAACATGCCAGCTCAAGTAAAATGTATTTATAGTTATACCCAGTTTGAGTCCCTGTCTCATACGCCAACCACCAACCACAGGCAGCTTATGCTTTTCTTTAATAAAAAAATTAAACTTGACAAAACAATTTTTTCCCATGCACAGAAAAGATAAATAAAATTGCATACACGCGGTCTGTTTATATGTATATATTCTTAGAAGTTACATAGCATCTCCAACTGCACAGTGTGACACTGTGTAATAATCATATAACTCAAAAATGAACTCTTACATTTTCTAATTTTATCTGCAGGCCCCGCCCCAGTCCCAGCACCAGCCGTCCCTGACCCTTCAACTCCCCTCTCAGCCCGTCCTGTCTCAGCCGCCCCTCCAGCAGCAACAGACCCCTGGGCCCCGTCTGCCCCCGCGCCAGCCCTCCACGGGCTCCCCCGCCGAGACCGAGGATGAGGGTGGCCGGGCCAGCGCAAAGCCCCGCTCCGGAGGGGGCAAGATTTCCCTGGAGGCCCTGGGAATCCTGCAGAGCTTCATCCAGGATGTGGGGCTGTACCCAGACGAGGAGGCTGTCCACACGCTGTCGGCCCAGCTCGACCTGCCCAAACTCACCATCATCAAGTTCTTCCAGAATCAGCAGTTCTACGTCAACCAGCCCGCCAAGGGGTCCGCCAAGGAGCCCACCCCAAACAGCACCAGCAGCAGCAGCAGCTCCAGCCCCGCCTTCGACGACGAGCTCACAGACTTCAGGGAGGTCAAGGAGCTGGACGAGAGCACGCAGACCGACAACAGCAACATCTACAGCATCAAAATGGAAGAGGCGCATGGTCGGGGGAGCGAGGCCCAGCCGGAGCCAGAGCAGAACAAGGACTAGACCCTGACTTTCACAGACTAAAAACTGAGGTCCAGATAATATCAATGCTTAGAGACTGGACAAGCTTGTACTGACTCTCTGAACTGAACAGAACAATATTCAGGCCCGGGCCCAGTCCTTTAGGGTTTTGTAAACATGTATTATTCACTGTAAAGACTGAAGCATCACTGAAATAATCTGCACAAAAGTGAGGTTAAGTATGTTGCCGTGGATATTTGCTGACTGCACTCTGTTGTTTTACACTGACTTCCTTTCACTTTTTAAACTACTGATTCTATTTAAAAGTCCCCTGGAGTTTGCTAGGACTTTGATAGGTGTTTGTGATGTCTAACTGGATTTTTTATAAAAAACAGAAAATGAAATCAAGGACCAAGTTGTTGACCCGGCCTTAATTATGAGATATGAAGTCTTGAGCCTGCTGGCAGATGAGTTATTCTTCTAAAAAGCATCATTTGATTAGGATCTGTCCAGTCCAGGTGCATCTGCAAGAATAGCTTAGTCTTTACGTATTATTTGTTTGGAAAGAAATATAAATCTCTATATATATACATATAAATATAGACATATATTGTAACTGTAAAAAAAAATACAGTCTTAAAGAAACTATGCCAACAAATGCCTTGTACTATACGGCACTGCCGATGTTAGATTATTTTGCAAAACCTTTGTCACTGTAACTTTCTTACGATGCTGTGTAAGGACCACACTGAAAGTAAACAAATCCAGAACTTTACAGAAAAAGGTTTACTCCTAATAATTAGAAAAGCGTAAATTACGATTTCCGTCACTCTCTGCCCATCCTTTCTCATCAGTCATTCCCTTTAGTTGTCTTGGTTCAGTGCAGCAGATGCTCTGTACACAGAAAACTTTCATACTTTGTATGTTACAAATGTGAGTGTGCTCAGAATACAGTAAGAATTCTGAAGGGAAAAGATTCTGAACCATTTAGAGTAAACCGTTAATCTCTGTTTGCTTTAGTATATCTTCTATACAGATAATAATACATACAACAAATATAACAAATACAGCTCATTTATATTTCTTTGACTTACAGCAAACCTACTTAGGCAACGTCTTCCTAATAGTAACACATCTTTGTAAACTGTTCAGATTTAAGGAAGTTAACAAAAAGAAAGTCAGCCATTGACAATTGTATGCAGTTAGGCTAAAAAAACAAATACAGCTTTAAAGAGTGATGTATTTATATTGAACTATATGAACAGTTAAATCTATATCACCCCTAGTAAAGTAATGGTTAATTGATCTGTCAGTGCCTGTTTCTTAAATGATTGTCCTGCAACTAACTGGCCATTATCCAGGTTGTACCCTGCCTCAGGCCCAAAGCTGCTGGGATAGGCTCCAGACAACTGTGACCCCTTACAGCAAGGGTGTCAAACTCATTTTTGTTCAGTGGTTGGACCAGTTTTCACAAACTCACCTTCACTACATTGCTTTGACTTTCACTGCTGCGTCACTGACCTCTAAGCAACAGGTAAAAACAGGCTGCTGCCATCTGCTGTTCAGTTCTGGGTCTCAGTGTTGTGTTAGGGCCGCTACTCTGACTAAAACAGTGTGACTCCGGTGGACAGATTAGGAATAGCAGTTACTTTAATTGTAGTTTGCTAATTTTCTCACCTTCCAAATTCATCCCATGGGCCAAATTGTACACTCTGTCAGGCCGGTTTTGGCCCACGAGCCACATATTAGACATCCCTGCCATCCCTGTAATAAGCAGAAGTGAATAAAGGAATTACTAATATAGAACATATATTTTTTTATTCTTTGTCTTCTGTAGGCTCTTAAAGTTCTGTAGAGTGACCAACTTGACTTCCTTAACACTGGCTGTGGGAGTAGCACAAATTTCCGCAGTGCAAAAAAAAAAAGGTTTATCAAATATTTTGTTTTCTTTTTATATGTAAATGGTAAATGGAATGCATTTATATAGCGCATTTTTGCACCCTTCTCGGGCACCCAAAGCGCTTTACATTGTGCTTCCACTCACCCTATTCACACACATTCACACCTGGGGCAGACAGAGATGGGGGCTGCCATACAAACGGCACTCAACCTTCTCCTACCACCACCGAACACACCTCTACAGTCACACACATTCACACATATATGTAGCGTTGTCCTGCACAGAGCCTGATGTTGACACTTAGTATAATGGCGGGATATACATTTGTTTATTCCCTTCTCTTCCATCATACAGCTGGCCATGGCCGGACTGGAGATTGAACCCTGACCTCCTTTTTTGTGAGGCCGGAACGTAAATGTAAAACAAAGGTATCCCACAAAACATAATGACTCCCAACTTTATTCTCAAAGTACTAATGATATGTGAAAGCTTCATTATGGTAGGATCTGTATGTGTTCTGGTTCAGTGTGGTCCTCATGCACTGTTAGAATTACCACAGCTCTAAATGTGAATCCCACAAATGTTTATGTTCCTTATTTATTTGCAGTTCATGCAGTGTTTCCGATGTAATTACCTTTTTCAAAAATGTTCTGTTCCATAGTGCTTTTTTAATTATTCCACTCTTTTTTCTATTTATATGTGTAATTTTTGATGGGCAGTAAAAACAAAAAGTGTCTTAAACGTTTTCAATGGAGAAATGTGCTTTAAAGGTTGCCTATAAAAAAAGTGCTGTATGTCAACATGCTACAAGCTTCACAATTAAATGTTGTATGCAATTTTTCCTATCATGCAAATAAGCTTAGGTAAAACGACTAACCTATAGAAGACCATAGAAAGAAAAACATATGCAATCTGTGTGAAACTCGATGTCTGCCATGTGTCTTCCTTTGGTTACCGCCCGGAACAGCTCCTGTACAAATCTTCTGTATAAAAGTGTTGTTTTTTTATGATTTCAATGAGAACACCATTATTTTGTTACAACTGACTGTTTTATAAGTGTTTCCCGGTTCCTTTTCTTCAGAAACTAGAAGTGGTTCCTGATTGTTCTGACACCATTCAGCTGTTTCTATTGTACCACAGAATCTTTGGCATTAACTGGATGAGCGACAATGTGAAGGTTTTTTGGAGAAACCTGCAGAGACGACTCTTCAGAAACACGTCTTTGTACTGACTCCTGTAAATATCACATGCTATCAGTCAGTGATTGTTTATTGTAAATATATTTGAACTTTGTGAAAGAGCTCACCTCACAGACTCTGTTTCTGTCCCGACTCTTCCTCTCTTCCTCTCACAAACACGCCACCACAGTGTTCCTCAGTTTTAGGTTTAATACTTGGACCAACATACAAAATATTTATAATCTAATCTTATAATCTAATCTAATATATATATATATATATATATATATATATATATATATATATATATATATATATATATATATATATATATATATATATATATATATATATATATATATATATATATATATATATATATATATATATATATATATACTTTACAAACCATCCAGTATTATTAGTGTAGGAGACCCCTGTGTTAAAATCCACTCTGGCTGACAGTCCTCATAAAGTCCCCAGTTTCCACTGCACGCGTCTGCTCCAAAACTGCGCAGCGCTACGCCGGAGATACAGATCGTTTTTCATGGGGGGCCGACAGAGAGGAGGGCTGCTATACTGTACACACAGCGCTTACAGCCTTCTCCGACCACCACCAAACATACCTCTACAATCACACACATTCATACACCAGAGCTGTGGCACTAGAGGCAAGGTGGGTTAAGTGTCTTGCCCATGGACACAACAACAGTATGAAGTGGGGAGAGCGGAATCGAACCATTATGACTGCTCTACCAACTGAGCCACTGCAATAAGATCGTGCCCAATGTAACGAGGAACAACCCGTGAAGTGATGTTAATTTAAAGAACAAAGCAATCTTAAACTAAACTTGTCCGAGTCTGCTCTGGATCAAACACATCGACAGGAGTCTGCTCTGGACCAATCGACATCGACAGCTCTGCTCTGGACCAATCACATCGACAGGAGTCTGCTCTGGACCAATCACATCGACAGGAGTCTGCTCTGGACCAATCACATCGACAGGAGTCTGCTCTGGACCAATCACATCGACAGGAGTCTGCTCTGGACCAATCACATCGACAGGAGTCTGCTCTGGACCAATCACATCGACAGGAGTCTGCTCTGGACCAATCACATCGACAGGAGTCTGCTCTGGACCAATCACATTGACAGGTTGAAGATATGAAGCAGACAGTCAAAGCCATTTTGAGCAAGAATACTCTTCATGCTATACTATGTTTATGTGTATAAACATATAGTTACCAGGATATCACTTTATATGTGTCTTTAGCCAAAGTCAATACTTGCGTTAGTTACCCCTCCTTCACATGCAGGTATTTCCTTGTTCCTGATTGGTCAGTGGGATGAGTTTCTGTCCTCTATCTGGATCTTAACCTGCTCACTGTAAGTTTCCAAAGATATCTGCTTTGATAGAAAGTAAACCAGCTGAAACGGAAAATCCAGGATTTAACTCCAAAATTACTTCCCACTGTCCAGTGAGGATTTGAGTCTGAGACAAGCAAAACCCCCAAAAGACCACACATAAAAAAGACCTCTGTAGCCGTACACAGTGACGTTATCCAAATTGTCCACAGCAGCAAGAGGTGAACACAGCGAAAACTGCATAATGCTCCTGCTCACTAGCAGTGTGTTCTCAGGGATCAGCCGTGTTTGCCTCTGTCTCAGAAAATGTTTTCCCACACAGATGGCTAAGACTTTCTCTAACAGAGCTAAGAACTACTGCGGCTGGGTCTCAGATTCAGAGGAAAAGTCATTTACCTCATTCTTTTTTAATATTCAGAAACCATAAACTTTTAGACTTTATAGATGTGAAGATTTACTGTGGACCAATTTGTAAATTACAAAGTCAAAAGCACAACTCTTGGTTAGTGTTGTCAACAGAAGGTTGACTCAAATTGTTAATCTGGCTCCTTTAACAATACCTCAATAGAAACAGTAGGAGTCAGTTTTGTACGGCGAGCTTTTTACATTCATCTCTAGCCTCTTCATACAATACAAACACTGGCACAACAAATCATATAGGTCTTAGAAAAGTTATATCATCAAGTCAAATAATATAAGTCACATCCCCATTGTGGTACTTCATGTTCATACACACACACAACAGTGGAGATAGTCCAGGTATAGAAAGAGAAAGACAAGCATACAGTAGCTACATCCTAAAATAAGGGTTAATAGTGTTAACTATATATTGTGATTGCATTAAATACAATCAGAAGAATTTGAGTGAGTTCATAGGCTGTAGGAAACTGGTGCAGCTTCTGTTCCTTTTTGGAGTTTACATTTACATTTACATTTATTCATTTGGCTGACGCTTTTATCCAAAGCGACTTACATTGTTCTAATGTAATTACCAGTGAAACAGTCACTGGAGGCAAGGTGAGTTAAGTGTCTTGCCCAAGGACACAACGACAGTATGAACTGTGGGCAGAGCGGGAATCGAACCACCTACCTTCCGGTTGAAGGACGACAGCTCTACCCACTGAGCTACTGCCGCCACTGTTTAGAAAGTTGAACGTTTGTTCTTCCAATGCTCAGGTGAGCTTCTTCCAGGTGTCCCCCACCAACATCAAAACATGCTGGGCGCCCCCCGTAGTGGCTGCTAATAGAGTATTTACCCCTACAGGGATAAGAAAGTGAAAATAAACCATTGGGAAACACCCTCCATACTTAAAAAAGTTTGACACCAAATACAAATGTGCATAAAAAAGTCAAATGACTGTACCATGTCAGTGCACATGCTCTTCGTCTTCACTCCTTGCCTGATCTGCCAGAAACCTTCACATCACTATTTCTTCTAAACGTGAAGTGGGTCCTGAACCTCCCACACTGACCAATCATAACTGTTTTTCACAATTCGCTGGTCTCTGCGAGTGTTTGTTGGTACTCCTGTGTCTGAGTAGGTTTCCTCTACGCACATACACAGCTCCACGTTAACATCAGCTCTCTTTAGATGATAAACTGTACATGGGCCAGTTCTGGTTGTGCAGGAGTCCTCTGCGCTAACCCACGAGCCCCTGGGACTGCACACTAAATCAGTGAGGAAATGCAGCAGAAAGCCTAATAAAGTTATTCTAATGATGGAGCTCTCAGTGGAATCCCCCTCAGCTCTTCCTCTGCTGCGCTCTGAGCCTCTGAATACATGTGTCTGTACACGTGGTTACATACATCACACCAGAGCTTCAGCTTCCAGTTCAGAGCAGACTCAAGTCAATCCTCTGGGGACTACACTTGCTCTCTCATCAGTCAGTTGTCATCGGCTGTGGACTACTTTTTATTTTTTATTTATATAGCGCTTTTCCACCTACTAGGCACTCAAAGCGCTTTACATGAAGCTTCCATTCACCAGTGTTACAGCTGGAACACCACTGGAGGCAAGGAGGGTTAAGTGTCTTGCCCAAGGACACAACGGCAGTATGAACTGTGGGGAGAGCGGGATGTTACGATGTTTTGGGATGTTTCGAGCGGGGATTGAACCGCCCACCCGCCGGTCGAAGGTCGGCCACTCTACCCACTGAGCTACTGCCGCCATAAATGCCAAAAAGTAATATTTTGTCAATAGTCTATATCAATAGATAAATGTTTTTTCAATTAAAAAAATTTTGGAATGGTTGGCTTGTCAGTGTGGTTGCATGACTCACAAAGAGAACCAAAACGATGGTTCTCACTTCCAATCTGACTCCAGTTTGTTGTTTTTTTTGTGGTGAGAACAAGTACCAGATGATCTCTGGGTGGTCTGATCAGCACAGGGGGCTTTGATAAGTGATGGCTCTGAGCAATATGATTGGGTGCAATAGTTAGTCCTACTTTCACAGAAAAGTTTTTTAAAAACAAATATTGTTTTTCTTTTTTGCATTTATTAGACAGAGACCTGAAAGAAAAAGATCTGAGCCGGGAATAAAAAATGGGTCCCTCCATTTTTGTGGGGTGCCAAAATTTTGAGAAGAATCAAACATGCTACCAGGAACCCATTATCCAACAGTGCTGTCAAATTTCAGAATTGCGGCCTACCTTTTTCTCTGTTAAAAACATTTTCAGTGCTGAAAATACAATTTATCTGCAGCTATTACACTTTCTGGAACGTCACATGACAAGCCGGTGTAGAAAAATGGGAGCGCTCCTTTTTCAAGCATGTGACCGGCCAAATGTTTCCGTTCCTGTGTGGCGTTTGGGGTACACTAACAAGCACACTTGTGAAAACAAACTGGGTTAACTGAAAAAATACTTAAGTGAAGGAAACTGCTGCAGCCTCTGAATGGAATGAAAAGAAAGCTGGAAATAAATCAGAAACAATCACACAGCTTTACCTCCATCCTTTCCAACTGACTCACACCAGGGTTTATTCTCTTCTTTATTCTTATTAATGCATCTATGTCCACTTTAGGGAGAATTGATTTCTCATTCATTATTTACCTGAAACTCTAAGGCATTGAAAGTTGTAACAGCAATAACAAACAGTTTGAGTACAAACAGAAGTGTACAAACTGTTTGAAACATAATGTACATAAGTGTAAATGTGGCTGTGTTCAGAGCACTGCCAGCAAAGAAACAGAGAAACAAAATGTCATTGAAATTGAACTCATCTCCATTTATCAGCCGCGTGTTCTGTTGTTCATTTTGGAGGAATTTAGCTCAAGTGGGCACTTATTATTTCAAGCACTAATTGAACCCATTTTCCTTTTCTAAACCTGTCTTCCCACTTTCCATTGGAAAGCAATAACTCCTGGATGAACAGCGGCACTCGGCAGACACCACTTGTCATGATGGTTGCACTCAGGCATTGACCAAAACAGACTCAACAGCCATGTTACATCACGCCGCCTCTCCACTCGGCTTTGTGTTGAATCTACTCAGGGTTTGGAAAGCTGCTAGTTTATCAGACATGCATTTGTTAAAACTTTTCCAACCAAGCTTCCAATAAAACAGAAGACAGAGCTGAATCCTGCTGCGTCCTGGTTATGGATTTTCCTAAATGTCCTCAAAGCGGGTAGAACCTTTGCAGAATCAGAAGCGTATTGAAGTTAATTCAGTGGATTTAGGTAAAGCGTGCGACATCTGTGCGATGGTTGGGTGTGAGCCGTGAGCTGGGCGCCGGGGGGGGGGAGGCAGATCCAGGAGGGACACCGGTCCCGCTCTCAGTCAAGGTGCGTTTCTTCTTTTTCATAATCACACAGTGACAGATGGCCAATGGAGGAGCACTGAAGGTGTTTTTAAACTTTTCTATACTTCAGAGTTTTCAATAGGGTTGCATATGGCAGCTGTAAATAGTTAATAATCACTAATAATGTGGGTAACAGGAATAAACCTGCAGATTTCCTTTGATTGAAAAGTTGGGGTGCACAGTGGCAGTGAACTAACCACTCTGGTTCTCTCTGGAAACTCCTGCTTCAGAAAAACAGTGACATGTTTCCGTGCAGACCAAAGCTATGAGAGAGTCACTTTTAACAGCCCTCCTTTTTAGAAATGAGTGCCGATCTGTAAAGGTGTTCGCATTAAGGCTGTGCAATTATTTGCAATCGCAAAACAATCACAATATGATCACACGCAATTTCTAAACCAGATATTGCTGCAAGTTGAGTTTCCATTAGCTGGTTATTAGCTGGTTTAAATTATAATTGATCAGTAAAATAAAGGTTCACCGACCCGAATGACCTCTGAAAGATATGACTTATAATTAAATCTCACCAATAAAATATTGCATATAAAATGAATGAATCTTTCACAACGTGGGGCATTGTTAGCCTTTTGACAAACAGATTTAATAGTCTTTAATACTTTATCAAACTATGCAGCCTATTTCACTTTACCTTTACTATTATAAATAAATATTAGATATTATTTTCAGACCTGTAAATGTAGGCTACCTTACCTACCAGTGGCTTGGCGTGGGCTGGAGGACGAGGAGGTGTCTGTCCAGCATCGTACGCATCACGGAGGAAGAGTTATAAAAGTCCGCTGGAGAGTTTAGGACTGATCTGAAACATGTAGCATGTTTGAAAAAGCCAAGACCACATTCAGAAAATTGCAAATAAAATCGCTATTGCAATATTCAACATAAAAACACAATTTGATTATTTTGTCTATATTGCAAAGCCCTGTGCATGGGATTTATCAGGTATTGATAATACAACCTATAACACAAACTCAACTGAAAACACGTGCTGCACATGGCTCTAAAAGTATATGAAATAGTAAACTATTGTTACAGAAAGTTTAAACCTGCACAAATGTGCACCTGCCCGTGACCTGGCGTGGGAACTGTACACCCACGTTCAGATTGATAAATGCAGAAGAGTGTGTAAAAATGGTAGTACACCCAGTTTTGTGCTGTATGCACTGCCGTTGTATGTGAGCGTGTGATTGGCTGACAGTGTTGTTTCTGTGAGGCCTACATCTCTCTGCAACAGAGATACAGCCCTGTTCATCCAGACACACTTCAATCCGAACCTCTAGTGTTTGTTTATCAGTTAAAAAGACAGAAGCAGTTGTTATGAACATGCGTCTGACTTGTTGGCCGTTTCCTACTACTGCGTCTCTTATTCACTCTAATCCTGCTCTAAACATTTAAAACTCTATCTCTGTGGACACTTGCTGTGCTAATTACATTAGGGCTAATTAGTTTGATTACACTCTGTACAGTCCAGCAGCCACCAGGACTAGGACAGGTGCATAACATGAATATTTCACTTTTATTTCACCGGGTAAGTCATCAAGAACAAGTTTGACCTGGAATGGGAGGAAAAAAAGTGATTACTAGCTCCACCCTATTCTATACAGTATTGTATCATTGTATCATTGTATCATACCCATTTTGCATCAATGTAGTTAGATTATGAGTCAATAAATCCATGTTTCATTACACCACCCCATCCTTAAATGTTGCCAGATCAGAAATGACCCTAAGATGAATGTACATAACCTGTAGTGACACCACTACGACTGTCAGTTTCCAGTGATGATTGCTTATTTATAACTCACACATAAAACATACTCAGAGAAAGTCCACAAAACACATTGTTAGTTTGAGTTGAAAAGTTGACTGTCCCCAGTTGGTGCTGAATGACGTGTCCGTTCTGGAGCAGAGTTGTTCTACAGAGACGATCGAGCAGAGTGTGAGGCTTCCTGTCGCCCCCAGGAGCCAGCGAGGACCAGCCCGCAGCACTTAAAACTGCCTCAACATCTGTGCAGGGTATGAATAACTCGTTAGCTGTGTGCATTTGAAGTCTTCAAATCCCGAGCCCCCTCACCTTCCCCTCGCTTGCAAAGGGGGCAGAGGGGAGGTGTTAATTAAAGTGATAAAGAGAACAAATCAGATGTGATGCACTCCCTTCAGGGCGGGGCGGGCCGAGGGGGGGGGGCAGCAACAGTGGGTGAGGAAAAAAAATCATTACATCTGTATTCGCCAACACTCGGGAAGGTGCCATTTCATGTTTAATTAATTTAGGCGTCTTTTTAACTGTATCTTGACAAATGTGATGCCAATTAGACTCAGCACACAAATTGTTTATTGCTAATTAATGATTGATTTCAGGGGAAAAGGAGTGAAATCCTCTGGTATCATACCTTTACCTAACTGTGAGTCTAAACGAACTTTGGGATTTAACCTGGTGGGGTGGGGAGTTCGGGAGTAGAACCTGTGTCCTGAGATATACCTAATGACATTTATTTACCTTGTGATGTGGGCAAATGAATGTGTCTGTCTAATGGGTTCAAGGTTGTTCAATGTTCTAGCATCAGAGTTATCAAAGGTTTGTGAAGAAGACTTCCAACCCACATAAAAACCCAGCAGCCAGCCTGATGTGGCCGGAGCCAGCAATGTGAAAACTGACAAAAAAAGTCTTCTATTCTATTCAACCACTTACAGAATGTTAAACACATGTATTTTTACCCACTGTACCTTTAAATTGTGTCAATAAATAACAAAACAAAAACAAAAAAACTCAGTAAAAAGGAAATATATCTTTGTAAACCAATAAGCAAAGCCTTTAGAGAGGCTCTTTTTAGGCATAAAAGACACATTCATGACCTGTAGGAGTTCTTTTTCCCAATGTCTCCACTCTCCCTCAGGATCTGGTAGAAGTTCTGCCGAACTTCAACAGAGCCTTACCCTTAGAGTTTGCCAAGTCTGTTCGGCTTCCTCCCGTCATTGGATCCAAGGTCATCCCCAGGTGGTGATCAGTTGACCTCTCCTCATCAGAGTGTCCAAGACATACAGCATCATCTCTGGTGGGAATCTGGCTCTAGGGACATGGAATCCCCTCACCAGGAAGGAAGAGGCATGAGGGGAGAGGTCTTTCACAGTCGTTTGTGCTTATTGGCCAAATGGCACCACTCACAATAGTTGATTTGAACGTTTATGTATTCAAGTATATATAATTGTGTTATTTTCTCATCACAGATGTTTATGCTCAACACTTGCTCATTAGTTTATCTCTGATAATATCCACAGAGCCTCAGACTGAACTGTAAAAGTCCTACAGGTCATGACAGAGTCTCAAGAGTAGACTCTGTCTGAGTCTCCAGTAAACATGACTCAAATACAGAGTACATGTCTGTCTGTCTCTGTGACTGTCACTCATGCTCTCAGACCCACTCATCTTTGTTTAAGGCTTTAACACTTTCATAGTGTTGAGCTGAAATTTAACACTGGAAGATTTTGAGAACCCCTGAATATCCCCAATAGTAGCATGTTTTTTATGTTGAAATAAGCCTAAAGCAATAAACTGACATGATAGCGAGCTAATGTTGCTACGCTGTAGCAAAGAAAACAATATGGCAGACACACACTTGGCCTGTAAAGGGAAGTGACTGAGAGATGCCTCCTATGCATCACAATGATAGATTTTGAGAATCAAAGCGTTTTAACCCAAGTGGAGAGACTGTGTGCTGATAACAGAGAGATCCCAGAGTTGTTTTGTTTCACACTTTGTGAGTTAGTGGTGAGGTTCTTTTACCTTGAATGTCCCCTTTAAAGTAATTTGAGGCATCAAAGTAGCAGGGCTTACACTTACACACAAAATAATGCATCTGATCTTTTCCTCCCCCTGACAATCTGAAGGATGGAATGGGGACTAACGTTTCAGTTGATGTGGTTCTCTCTCATTCTGCACTTTTTCAAATTACTTAGTATCAATCCTACACACTTCATGGTCACCATAATAAGAGCTGTTATTAAGGAAAGGAGTAAGGAAGGAGCGTCAGTGCTTCCTTACTCCTATAGCAAAAGAACCTTTGGACGTTCCTTGTTGAAGGTTAAAGAGCTCACTGGCATCCCACAATCCATTGCACCACTACACAAACCTTTCCAAAAATGTCTATATGATCTCTGTGTGTTGAGTTTGAAGTGACTCTGCATCAACCATAAATCCAGAAAGATCCGCATTAACCCCAGCTTTTAACAATACAGCTCGTCTGGAATTTTTGTTACAAAAACCATGCCCAATCCCATGCCCCCAAAGTGATTTTATTTTTCCAATAGATTGGACTGTAAAAAGAGACAGACTTTCATTCTTAATGATGTCACCACTCTGTCCCACTTTAGAGCCCATTGGTCAGACACAATCTCATGAAATGTTGTGGCGGGTCAAATGTGTTTGAGGACCGTAGTGCTCCATCTCTTTGGCCTGCATAACCAGAGCAGGTCTAATAACACACTCATTGTGCAAACGGTTCAAACAAGTGCCTAACAGTTTAATGAGTGACAAGAAAAATCCAAGTACAACAGCCTCTGAGGGTCAAAACATTTTCCTGATAAGTTGATGAAAGGCCAACACTAAATGTTGAATTGTTTTTCTGAAGCAAGTTGAGTTTAAAATTCCCAAAGTTCAGGAGTGGGCGAGAAGCTGAGGTTTTCCAGATGTTTTCCGGGGCATTTTGAAAAAGTTTAACTCAGATGTAATCCAGGTGGTTTCTGTAACTTCTTTTTCTAGAATTTCCAGGTTTTCCAGGACACGAGGGAACTTCTCATTTAGATGTGTAGAAAGCTGCAGTGAGCTCAGGCCTTACACTGACTTTCACAGCATTCAGCTCCACTCTGAACTGCTCCTAGTGCCCTTTGTCTCTTTACACTTCCTCCAATTGAAGCCACTGCTGAATTCTGTTTTTATCTCAGGGAATACAGTCTGCCGTCATCACTCAATGACTAAAGTCTTCCTAAAATAGCCTCTGTGTTCGTCCGCTGCTAACATTTCCAAAAGCCTCATGTCTCTCGAGTAGGCTACACCAGGAATAAAAGTGGTCAGCCAGATTATTGTCCGTACAAGTCCTATATGTGTTTAATTTATGGGATAGTGCTTAATTGTGTTGACGGCGTAATCTATTCTGCATATAATCACAAACTTTTTCCACGTCTGGTGCTATTGGAAGCAGCATCTGAGCCGGGAGCCGGGAATGGGGTTGAGGAAAGTGTGCGTGAATTTTAATTGCGAGTGCGCCGCCACACACCAGCGTTCCCCAAGGTATAAAAATTTTAAATCAACTAAGTAAAAAAGAAAGTTGCCTTAAATGGGGTGGAGGGAGGGGGAAAGAGAGGGGGCTTACATCCAAATGAAGTGACTGAGGATTCAATTCCCCAAAGATGGTTTATTATTCTGTGCTAAGACGACGCGCAGGAGCAAGGAGTGGTAGTCAGCGATGCGTCAGAGTTGCTCTTTGAAGACATTAAAAAGCTAAACGCACAACAAAGACCAGATGTTCCAACATGCCTTATTTATGCAGCCATCAGCCCGCCGCCCATGTCCACAAAACACCAGCATATTTCTACCTCTTCTACTGGCACACACTCGGCGTGCGACGAGACGCAGAGAGGCGCCTTGCACTCGCTCCGGCGTCTGCCTCCGAGGAAAATCCGCTTCACTTCATCAAGACGAGGCTGAACAAGATGGAGGCCAACACGGGCTTCTGAAGAAGTCCTCCCACTTATTGCACTACACATGGATTCAAATGTTATGGTATTTTTAGGGTTTACAGAGATCACTGGGAACAAAAACTACAGTTTGAATGCACACATCTTCAGAGTTCTGATTTATTTGTATTTTAGGAATTGTTTCATCTCCTAACAGTACTTTAGGTTTTACACATTTTGGGACTTATTTTTACTTGCTCCACATTGTTACTGTGTCAAAAGGTTAAAGTCAACTCAACTCCATATCTGTTCAGAATTATATAACTCTACATACACTATATCTATCTACATTGTCTCATTAGTTATATATTTTTTCACAGTTGCTAAAACACATTTTGTAAAACCAGCACAACAGAGCAATCATTACACACAACCCGAAGATACAGAACGTCAGTGAAGGCTTTATAAAAGTGTGTATTGTGTGGATATTGTGTAAGTGTAAAGATAGTTCTGTTATATTGTGCATAATATCACTGCATAGTTCTATTCAAAGAAAATTTAAAACACAACACTTCACATCAAGATGGCAAAAGAGATTTGTAATCTCAGTGGGACTTTCCTGGATAAATAAATGTTAAATAAATAAATAAAAATTGACTGTCTGCCTCCTAACAATGTGCACCAGGGACCATCTCAGGATCTTCATCCACAATCTTAATTTTTTTATTCCCACAGGAAAAAAATAAATAAACACAAATAACGCAAAGCAACATAATCAATACAATTCAAGAAACATTACATAGCTCTTGTGTGTTTCTCTGAGCACTCCTCGCCTAAGTGTCATTATTATTATTAATTATTATTATTATTATTATTATTATTATTATTATTATTATTATTATTGTTATTATTATTATTATTATTATTATTATTATTATTATTATTATTATTATTATTATTATTATTATTATTATTATATGTGGTTTACAAAGGTAGTCCATGAAGTTATTGTGCTAATCTTCAACACTTGACCCTTAAAGGGCATTTAAAGGTCAATAAAAAGTAAACAAAGTGGTACTGACACTTGAGCATGTCAATGAAAAAGTTTAGACAAAGGCTTTGGCCCATTGATCCTTAAGTTGGACATGCCTCTTTTAAATGTACAGCCTTTATGGAAACACAGAAATGTGCAGAGAAGTCCACTTGTTCCATTGCACAGAGCAGCTCTGTGAGTGTGAGGACACCTCCTCCTCTGACCCAAATACACTGACTACACTGCTCAGCCCATGTGCATCCCTGCACATATGTATGCATCACTGTTTTGCATATGCAGAAATAAGCATACACACGAGCCCACGTCAACATAATGCACCAATCTCCCATGTGCAGCCCGGTCTGGATTACACACGGCAGACAGGAGGAAGAGATCCTTAAACACAAATCTGTTCAGTTCAATTAAAAACAGCGTGCCGTGGATGTGCTCTGGTGCGGGCGGGGGCTCCGGGAAACAAAGAGTGCTAAATTGATGGCACCACAATAAAAACTATTAGCTGGGGAGTCGACAGATGCTGATGTGCCGGTCTCCTTTCCAGGGATTATTATTTATTTACACTTCTCAATCACAGGCTCCCAGATGCCAGCGTGGACTCTGGCGTGGCACCCACGGGTAGCGGGCGGGGCGATGGGGGGCTTGCAGTTAGTGACTAATAGAGCGAGCTGCACCAGAGAACTGTCTCTGTCTTGGAAGAGGTCACAAGGTCAAATGATTGCTTTGTGGGAAGTGTCTAAAAGGAGCTGTACCTGCTGTGGGCGGTGTCTGTTTGTTTTCCTCGTCTCCATCCTTGGTGGGATTCCTAATCGCCAGCGTGCTAATAGGCTCGTGTACATCTGTCACTTACAAGGAAATTGCTTCATCTGAGGGAAAACAAAACAGCACACTGAATGTAGCTAATCTTGCAAAAGCAGAGGAATGTGGATGTGAGGTCACCGGGGCTACATTTGAAGACAACACGTATCAAGATGGCTGCTGATGGAGCTGATAAACTGGAGCCATTCTTTGTATGGTTTATCACAGATCTGGGATTTTCAGTGTTTCCCGGGACGTTCAAAAACGTTTACAGCCCCCCAAAAAACAAAACAAATATTTGCACAAACAAAGCTAATGCTCAGCTAACACCTAAAGGCTGGAAATAATTGTTACTTTACTTAAAGAGATCAGTATTATAGAGCACCCTTCACAGAAACTAATATCAAAGTCCAATAATTTAAATAAAAGAACAATAAAACAGATACAACCATAGTAGATACAAGAAAACATAAAAGCCCAATCAACAAAAAGCTGAAGTGTCTAAAAAAGAATCAAAAGAATCAAACACACACAACAATGGCAGGGCGGTTGGGATTTTGGGGGCAACTGCCTGAAAGGACAGGTCCCCCCAGTTTTAAAGCAGGTTTTGGGACCATCATGAGGTTTTAGGACCAATGGAGTGTGGATAAAACCGGTATCATGTCCGTGTCGCTGACACAGGACCCTCAGCTGGACACTAACCTCCCTGAAGTTATCGCAGTGCATTAAGTGAGTGAGGCGCTTTTCGGCCGAACTCAAAAACCGGCAGCAGAAACAGGCCAATACAGTGGACACTAGCAGAGTCCTATTTGTACAAAATTAAACTAAAATGACCTACCTGTTCCAAACTTGCCGC
>CM044551.2:30347484-30552484 GCA_024416835.2 Perccottus glenii
TAAATTACTGTAGGATTACATTATCTACAGTAGATTAAGATTAGATTAATACAGCACCTTTTAAGCGACTCAAACCGCTCCATTATTTATTCACACCGCAGTCACACACTGGTGGTGGTAAGCTACTTTTGTAGCCACAGCTGTCTTGTGATATAATGAAAGTGACCTTAAAAGGACTGATATTCTGCTACTTTACAAATTGCATTTTAAATTAGCATTTTTCAAAAAGTCACTTTAAGGACCCTCACTCCTCAGTCTATTATTGGTCACTGTGACCTCTCTGTACATCCTTTGTCAGACTGACAGACAGATACGCAGAGAGGGAGAGTGACACAAGTAGCATAGCTATGGAGTGGCCCTTTGACATAGAGGACCTCTCCCCCCCACCTTCACCTTGAGTGCAGGAGGGAGAATTGTCTGTGGACTCTGGGCCTGAGCCTTATCATTGCTTGCATTTACAACTCCTAACTTGCTACAATGGTTTTGACGAAACAAGGGTGTGAGCTTACATCAAGGCCATGGAGGCCTGTGTGGTGAGCGGCGGTGGTGGTACAATATTACAGACCCACAACTGCACCGTTCAACCTCAGTTTACACCATATATTGTGAAAATAAATGACTCTTTACAAATTTGTCAAAAGTAGGATAAGAATCAATGAACAGCACATTGAACATTACTAAAGCCCAATTTATAGAGATCATTAGCTAACAAAAGGTTTAGCTGATGATCTGGTTTAGTTCCCCTTTAAAGACTAACCAGATCCTTACAGTAGTTCAGCAGCTTAGTGACATTTTTAACTAGAAGTGGATCAGTGGAACAATTTTATCAAAAAATGTTCTTCAAGGTTGGTGCAGGAAACTGGACTACCCTGGAAAACACAGGGAGAACATGATAATCAATCTCAGGCTGCCACTTTATTTGTTTGGATGTGATGCTGTTAGCCTTACCCTAACCTGAAAGTCCAAGATCAGTGCTAAGAACTCACACAGAGGCGGTATTAGATTCAGCATTACTTCAAATGCACTGTTTTAAGACATGATTTAAATATTATTCTCTTTAGGAAATGGTCAGCTTCACAGGAGGCATCTGTTGTAGAGTAGTAATAAAGATAGAACTATATAAAACGTAAAACAACTGTATTTTCTGTGTTTCTAAACTCGACCAATATCAGATTTCCCCGTTTGCTCCGTTCAGTCTTCTTCATGTGTCCGTGATTGGCAGTGACTTCCTGTATTTGGTCTTTCACAAACAAACTGGACCTTGGTTCTGTTTGGTCTGGACCATGTCCTGAAGCTTTCAAACCTTTGGTTTGAACCAAAGTCTGAAAGTCCAGACCAAACAGCGGAGGAGTGAAAGCCCCCTAATAACTCTCTGCAGCTGAGTATTGCTTTACACTTAAACAGACTGTACCAACAAATTTGGGGTTTTACCATTTTGAAAAAAGAAAATCATTAGTGTATTATTGTAAAAGTAATCAATAGTGAAAAAAAGCTTTCTGAGCTCATGTTTATTATAGAGGACTGTAATAGATGAGAAACTTTACCCAGGAACAGAAAAGATTGGACAATCAATGTTTGCGCAAATCACATGGCCAGAAAAGGAGCGCTATTGGTTTGTGATCTGACGTTCCACGAAGTGTAACAGCTGCTGATAAAGGGTATTCAGTGCTGAATATGTCTTTTAACAGAGAAACTGCTCAAAAAAGAAAAATATCAAAAGAGAAAATGGAGGCAATGTAAAACAGAGATAAATTCACTTAAAATCACTTAATGTTTGACGTTGAAGTCAAGGCTAAGATAAAAACTCTACACTTCAGTTTGGTGTAATGTATTAGTATTTTGTGGAGGAAAATCAGGGAGTGGAGCTTTAAGTGTTATATTGTCAGTATGTCCCAATACATAAATTATTTATAATTAATGATTGTGAGATTAACTTGTCCGCAGCACTCTCAGCGACTACAGCCTTTAAGCTACGCTAGTCCCGCAGTAGGCTACAGCAGCAACATTAGGCAAAAGAAAAAAAAAGTACAAACAAAACAGCTTGTTTCATATTTTTGATTTGATTTTACCATCTTTGCTTAGAAACAGAAAAACGACAAAACAGTTTATATTTATGTTTTTCAGATTTTGTTTTGAAACAGAAAAAAAAGAAAAAGAACAAACCATACACAGATTTATTGAAAGGATTCTTTAAGCTTACTTAGAAAGTGGTCGCAAGCTAAACAATTCCACAACAATGCACAAAACAATTGGGCGTGATATAATTCCAGCCAGACCACTGCAACAGTTATTCTTATAAATTTTCCACATTAAACAATGTGTGAAAATAAACGGAGATAAGCTTGATGGATTTGTGAACAATAGATCAGTTTAAACATTAACACTAGGTCAGACACATTCACTGTGCATTTAATCATTCACGACTTTGAGAAAGGTCTGAGGAACTGTGGTAAGGAGCACTTCACGATGCCAAAAAAACAACATCCTTACTTAATTAAGAAGAGCAATTTTTCATCTGAGCTGAAGGATTTAGCGTGCTTTAGAGGCAGTACACATTGTACATAATCTGCTGTCTTGACATTGTTCTGCCCTAAATAACCAATGTAACCGTACAAAGACTGATTTTCTTCAAAAGCTGATAGATCCACAACATCAGGTCTAGGAGTTGGCTAAGGTCATGTGTTTTTATTATACTCTTGGAGACATTGTCATCAGGGGGGCGCATTTTTATTGATGTTGGTGGGGGAAACTGGAATACCTACCCGTGCACATACCTAGAACATGCAAACACCAACCAGAACAGGTCCTGAGTGGTCCGGGAGTATCAGAGGAGTCCTCTTGTACAACTATACGTAAGAGATGCCACCGCTCTTAACACAGTCCTTTTAAACAATGGCATATTCTAGAATAATACTAATTTGACCAAAAGTGTGCATTTATATGGTTATAATGCATTTTCTAGATCATCTATTAATATAATTCATATAATGCTGCTGGGCTTATCATCACCATGGAACAGTTTAACAGTGCAGTTTCTTGTAAACAACCTGATGGCATAACTGGACCATGTGTGGGTGCGTGTGTGAGTGCGTGTTTGTGAGTGCGTGTTTGTGAGTGCGTGTGTGTGAGTGCGTGCGTGAGTGCGTGTGTGAGTGCGTGCGTGAGTGCGTGTGTGTGTGTGAGTGCGTGTGTGCGCGTGAGTGCGTGTGTGAGTGCCTGCGTGAGTGAGTGCGTGCGTGTGTGTGTGAGTGCGTGTGAGAGTGCGTGTGTGAGTGCGTGCGTGAGTGTGTGTGTGAGTGCGTGTGAGAGTGCGTGTTTGTGAGTGCGTGTTTGTGAGTGCGTGTGAGTGCGTGTGTGAGTGCGTGTGAGTGCGTGTGAGTGCGTGTGAGTGCGTGTGTGAGTGCGTGTTTGTGAGTGCGTGTTTGTGAGTGCGTGTGAGAGTGCGTGTTTGTGAGTGCGTGTTTGTGAGTGCGTGTTTGTGAGTGCGTGTTGTGAGTGCGTGTGTGAGTGCGTGTGTGAGTGCGTGTGTGTGAGTGCGTGTGAGAGTGCGTGTTTGTGAGTGCGTGTGTGAGTGCGTGTGAGTGCGTGTGTGTGAGTGCGTGTGAGAGTGCGTGTTTGTGAGTGCGTGTTGTGAGTGCGTGTGTGAGTGCGTGTGTGAGTGCGTGTGTGAGTGCGTGTGAGAGTGCGTGTTTGTGAGTGCGTGTTTGTGAGTGCGTGTGTGAGTGCGTGTGTGAGTGCGTGTGTGTGAGTGCGTGTGTGAGTGCGTGTTTGTGAGTGCGTGTGTGAGTGCGTGTGTGTGAGTGCGTGTGTGGGTGCGTGTGTGCGTGTGTGAGTGCGTGTGTGAGTGCAGGTGCCATTTTTTTATTCTCTTTACATATGATTTATTTTTTATTTTTTTTATACTCTTTACATATGATTTATATAACCTTTGTGTCAATTTTGTAAATTGACACAAAGGTTTTAAAGAGCTTATACGTTTTTGTTTCACAGTGAAAGGTAACATGGACCAGACTGTGCCTGACTGATCCACACTTCTCAGTGGAAGCATGACATTAAACATACATGCTGTACTAGAGCAACAAAAAGCAGCCGGTGGTCATGCGCAGCAGAACAGAGCTCCCCTATTAGCATAAATCTAGTATTATAAAAGTATTTACAATTTCCCCAAGGAGAGCTGTAGTTTTTCTTGATTGAATTGATGAAATACCAGTTGAGTTTGATGTGTTTGCCCAGTATTTTATCACCAGCTCCGTCTCACAATAGAGGTTTATGTAACAGAGGTCACGACCTATAAAACCACCACAAAGTCTATTGAGCCACTCACAATACAGGTCCCAGCAGACTTTCATATAGAACAAACTCAATGCTGATTCCAATGCGTGATAACTACAACTCTTTTCTCTGTCTTTGTACTTAAAATACATGGAAACAATAATTGGCTGTATAAATGAAAGGCGATAATCATCACAGCTGTGAAACAGGACAGATGTGGTGATCTGCGCGGCGGCTGCTTTGACCGGTTCTTGTTGGTGGAAAGTTGTGAAACAAATCCACCCGGGGTCAGAGTCACAGCGCAGATAACTGCTTAATTATGTTATTTAGAACAAAATATCTATGGTCTGTGGTATCTGCGGAGAAATACTATCAAATGGAAACAGTAAATACTAGTAAAAGTATATGACTGTTGTAAATACACTTACTTACTTTAACTTTAATTATACAAATAGATGATCTAGAAAATACTTTAGAGCCATTGAAATGCACACTTTTGGTCAAAATAATAGGAATTTTCAGTTAAATGACATACCAGTAATTGATGTAATTACTCTATCAATAAATGTATCTGCTTTTAAATTTACAGTAAATAAGAAAATCAAGCACTTGAGTTATTAGTGAAAATATAACTCTTGTACCAGTGTGTGTTTTTTAAGGGTCATCCCTATTTACTCTGAAATTTTTGAATTGTGCCTATCATTGTTTTTACAAACTTTTAATAAAAGTTTAATTTTGAGGAAAACAGAATACATTTTTGAGGGTCAAAGAAAGGAAAAGGTGTGGTCTATAGATACTATATATAGTGCTGAACAACTACCAGTAATCTTCTGTTTTATCTTTATGAGGTCCCCAAAAACAACACTGCTTCCTCTCTATGACTATAGGACTGTGGCTCTCACATCATTTTCTATGAAATCCTTTGAGACGCTTTTAAGTCAAGTCTCCAAGCAAAGTCAAGTCTCCAAGCAAAATGGATCCACTTCAGTTTGCCTAAAATACGGGCAGGGGGTTGTAGATGCCACTTCTGTTTGGTTTGCTGCTTTTGACTGTATTCAGCCACACATTTTAGCTCAGAGACTGTCCAGGCCTAACATTCACCACAGTCTTACATGAATGTTGGCTGCTGGACTTTTTAACCGATAGGCCTTACAGGGTGAGAGTAAAGGGTGTCCTGTCCTCTCCCCTCTTCTGTCTGTACTGTACATGAACGAGTGATGGATGTCACATTCTAAAGTTTGCTGATGATCTGCTTTAGTTTACAGAGCAGCTCATTGCTGTCTGTCAGCTAAGCTAGTGTCCTCGTGATAGCGGAGAGGAAAATTAGTGCCGTTTGGAGCTACTTCACAGCGACAGACAAAGAAACTGCTGCCTGTGGTGTGTGCAGGAAAGAGATGTGGCATTTGCATAAACATATAAAAGCAGCACACCCCAAAGAAAACAAAAGAAAAAGATAGTATCAGTATCAGTATCGGTATTGGCAATACTGGCCCTGTTTTTACTTGGTATCAGATCAATACCAAAATTTTCAGTATCGCCCATATTAAATATGATAATACAATAAAATAATAATAATATTTTTGTTCAAATTCAAATTCAAATTCAAATAGGACATTATTGTAATATCCCATACCAGTAATTGAAGTCATTTTGCCTTCAATAATGGAAAGTTAATAGCATTTAAACTTTCAGGAAAAAACAATAACTCAGGAGTGATTAGCAAAAACACGTAAAATAATATTTTTATTTTGACCGTAAATTAATTTTTAGTGCAATATGTTATGTTGTTAATTGTATAAATAAATAAATAAATGTGATCTACCAGTTTCTTACTGTAATTTTTTTCTTTAGTACTGTAAATAAAATAAAATAAAATTCACTATGAAAGTTACAATTGCAATATGTATATACTGTAACGTCTATATAATAACTACAGCTTTTTTTTACTGTATTTTGACGGCATATTTTGTGTTTTGAGCATCATCAGACGCAGTCTCGACACTGTGTTTCACATTTATACAAGATGAAAAATACAAAGCTCCAGTGCGTTTGGAGACAGTAGCGAGGCTGGATGAGGTCGGTTTGTGGCGCTGGCCCTGCTCACAATGAAATTACAGCAGAGCGATCAGGAGCTCACAGAGGCAGACTCAAGGCCCATTTATTTGAGATTGCTTTTAGTGTAATTTAATAAAGGCCTTTTTTACTCATTTATTTCCATGGTGAAATTCAGGCTGAAGAAAAGCAGGACTGCATTGTCCTCATTAGCAGCAATATTAATAACCATAAGAACAATAACGGCATTAAAAAAGCAATAATTTGAATGATATGCTCTGGACAAAAAATCTGGTACTTATAGAAGATAATTTAGACTTATTATTGGAATGCACCTTGATAAACAATACCAATATTACAATATTTAAAGTCCATAAAGATGTATGTTCAAAAAGACTAACTCTAATTTGCTTTTCCATATATTTAACCTTACAGCTTTTAAAAAAAACATCACATATTGTAATTCCATGTAGAAGTATATTATTTCAATATCATAAACAGTAGAGTACAGACAGACATTTTTACTGGAGACTCAGACAGAGTTTACTCTTGAGACTGTCATGACCTGTAGGACTTTTACAGTTCAGTCTGAGTCTCTGTGGATGTTTTTGGATGTTTTCTGGCAGAATTTGTGATTTTACGGCCATTTTTCAAAGAATATGAATGATAACACAAAAACCTTTCTTTCCCTCATAGTTAGTGGTTGGGTGAAACCATTTATTGACAAACAACTCTGTTTACTCTTTTTAAATCATAATGACAACAGAAAGTACCCAAATGACCCTGATCAAACCTGGTGATTTTGGCCTGATAACATGAACACAAGTTGACACAAACAGGTTTAAATGGCTACTCAAGGTAACCCTCCTCACCTGTGATCTGTTTGCTCGTAATCAGTGTGTGTGTAAAAGGTCAGTGAGTTCCTGGGCTCCTGACAGACCTTTGGTTCTTTCATCTACTGCGGCACTGACATTTGTGTATTCTGAGTTATCCAAGGTCAGGTAGACCAACACAACTGTCAGGAAAATTGTTCGGGATGCAAAGAAAAAACACAAATAACTTCAGCTGAAATATCAGAAAACACTGGAGGAAAATTTGCACTCATCAGCCCAGAAGCTGCACATGGGACATACAGTACTTGGACGTTCCAACATGACAAAGATCCAAAGCACAAGACCAAGTCGACCCGTCATTGGCTACAGCAGCAGAAAGTGAAGGTTCTTGACTGGCCATCTCAGTCTCCTGACCTCAGTATCATTGAGTCACTCTGGGAAGATCTCAAACGTGCAGTTCATGCAAGACAGGCCAAGAATTTACAGAAACTGGAGGCTTTTTGCCAAAAAGAATGGACAGCTTTACCATCTGAGAAAATAAAGAGCCTCATCCACAACGACCACAAAAGACCTCAAGCTGTCATTAATTTGTTAAAGGTGACAATTCACAGTATTAAGAACTGGGGTATGTAAACGTTTGATCAGGGTCATTTGGGTAGTTTCTGTTGTCATTATGATTTAAAAAGAGTAAACAGAGTTGTTTTACAATAAATGGCTTCACCCAACCACCAACTATGAGGGAAAGAAAGATTTTTGTGTTATCATTCATATTCTGTGAAAAATAGCCAAAAAAAAATCACAAATTCCGCCAAATTCTGTAAACTTATGACAATTGTAAATATGATTCATTATGGCACTTCATGATCACACTTATATTGCATCTAAAAGACAGAGTCATTGGTAAAACTGTTGATTATTCATTATGTTTTATAACAGTATTACACTACTACTTACAATAACATTTCTGAGAAGGTTCTCAGTCATCCAGGACATACTGATGAAAAGGTTAAAACAAAGGCATCTGGACGTACGTTTCATTCAATTCTGAGGTCAACTGATACGAGAGCTGAGGTACACAGCAAAACCTCCATATGTATATGAACATGTAACACTATGAACATGTTAGAACCCAGCCTTAAACAAAGATGAGTGGGTCTGAGAGCATGAGTGACAGTCACAGAGACAGACAGACATGTACTCTGTATTTGAGTCATGTTTACTGGAGACTCAGACAGAGTCTACTCTTGAGACACTGTCATGACCTGTAGGACTTTTACAGTTCAGTCTGAGTCTGGGAGGATGTTTTTGGAGAAGTGAAAAAAATGAGCAAGTGTTAAAAGTAAAAATCTGATTTTGACAACTGGTTGTTTAGAGTTGTAGTTTGAATTGATTTTGTTCCTCAGTCACCAGATTAATGTGACTGAGTAAAGATGATGGGTGCTGCTGTTCCTCTGAGTCATGGTCAGACCGACGGCAAGAGAGACATGTTAGAGACAGAGTTTGAACAGGTTCAGTTAGAAAAAAACAAAAACATGTTTGGAAAAAAAAGAACAAAGAATCTAGTATTGAAATCTCTAAAAAGCTGGTCTACTGGTTAGAGTGGGTAGGACCTCTTCACCTTGGAGACCTGAACAAAATGGCTGTTTGGTTAAATTTGTGTATTAAAACGAATGTTAGCTTCTGGAAATGTCTACAACTCCGGCATTGTCTTCATTCTGCTTTGAAAACCAACAGAAATCCAAAACTATTTAAAACAGCCTGCTCTAAGAAAGGAGTCCCGTCAGACACACTAATAAGAAACGTTAATGCACCAGATCTTAAAGGTCCTAAAATGGCTTGGGAGCGAGCTATTGGTATTGTTATTAAATAACAACAATGGCAAGAAACTATCTCCAACTGGTATACCACTTCCTATAAAATTTAGACACAATTTATTCACTTTAAATCATCATGTTACTAAACTCCAAGCAGAATCCCAAAACTTAACTTAAAGACAATGATAATGCTATATGAATGTGATCTGGTAGAAATGACTGATTAACATCACGCTACATAGAAACCCTGGTCTCTAGATGATGGGTTTCTAACAGATGTCAGATAATTACATGAGCTTAGAAATCCACAAAACCATCTTCATAAGGAAACTGGGTGGAGTTGATGGCCAGCCGGGAGTAGGTGACTCGTGGACCAAAGGGCCCTTTCTCTAAAGCATATAGTAATCAGAGTATACAGAAAGACAAAGCAAAATAATGACGTATGAACTATAAAATAGTTATAGCGATAAAGACGTGACACAATTCAAGATAATTGCTGATTGAAATGTACATTCGCCACCAACTGGTCAGGAGTAGGAATTACAATAGATCAAAATAATCCATCAAAATGACGGATAGCATTCAGATTTTTCCGTCACTGCTAAAAAAAAACGTCAATGATGGTAAATATTTGGTTAATGCGACCTCAGATTGGGAGTTGTAAAACCAGTTTAAATATTTTAATTATTATATATAAAACAAACCAAATCATGAAGAAATAATTTATTAAAGTTTCATCACTGATGTTTATGCTCAAAACCTCCTGATTAGTTTTTCTCTGAAAACCTCCACAGAGTCTCAGACTGAACTGTGAAAGTCCTACAGGTCATGACAGAGTAGACTCTTGAGACAAAATGACTGAAATATAGAGTATACTGTATCTCTGTCTGGTCTCTGTGACTGTCACTCGTGCTCTCATTGATGTTTAAGGCTGTTTTATAACACTTTCATTGTATTGATCCTGTTTAATTTAAAACTGGACATTTTGCTGGCTGTGTGATTTTTATTTTAATCTAAAGAACAAAACTTCTGAGCCTCTCTAAGTAAGAAGAAAAGTTTGAGAACCACTGGAATAGTCTTTGTGTTCATTCCCACACATACATAACGTGTACAGACTAAAGGCTGCAGCTGAGAGATGAGCGAGCAGTCCATGAAAGGCTTGTTTAAACACGAGCGAGGAGAAGGAGCAGAAAGAGGATTGGGACAGAGCGGGGCATCCACAACTCCACCTTCAGATCCATTTTCCACCACTGGAGGCCAACTGGCTATCAAGATGGGGGCTTAGACCAAAACGTGGTCGCAGAGCTGATCCACGGAGCGAGCGCCGCCCCCCGAATGCCCTGCAAAATCAAATATTTGAATATTCTCCACTACTTCTAAACCACCTTAAATTGGATCATTTTATTTCGCCGCCTGCCCTTGCCAAAATGCCAAAAGAGTGTGGGTGTTGGCGAGGCTGCAGCGTGCGGGCAGGCGGCTCCCCCCGGCACTGCCCACCCTCTGCACTATCAGCTGACACAGAGTCCTGCCCCAGGCCACACTCCTGCTGAGAGAGCTGGCACAGTGGGACAGGGGCCTGGCAGAGTCCGGACCCACGTCAGCCACATGAAGTGACGCCATCATGGCCATCGGCAGGAAGTGTTCCTGTGTGGCCCCTGGGACCCAGCAGCGGGCTCTTACACAACGTTTTACCCTGCACACTGTTTATCTGTTCTTTCTGAGTAAAGTATTCTGACAACCTTAAAGAAAAAAAGCCCCTGATTCAAGTAAACAAAAGTTAAAGTTGTGTTAAAGAAGATATTTTTTCTCATCTTCAGCAGTTATGACAAACCTGAGTGTGTGTGTGTGTAACGTGATGCACAGTCATCTGCCTTGTTCCTGACTCTTTCCCAGGTTTTCACTCAGGTTTAGTTTTTTTTAAGTTAAGTTGGAAGTTCTATGTTAAAAATGTTGTGCTATGCTAATTGATTGCACACGTCTGTTAACCAATAGCGCCTCCTAAAGTTATATTTACAGTCCTAATAGTACGACCAATAAGGACTGCAGATATTGTTAGTGAGTCTTAGACTCACTGACCCTGAGTTTGACAGTTCAGTCTAAGACTCTGTGGATGTTATCAGAGAACAACTAAGAAGTCAGTGCTGGAAGTAAAAATCTGATGGGACATTAAGATTTTAAGTGATTTTGTTCATCAGTCACCAAATGAACATAAACTAACTTTTTTTTTTACCAAAACTGAGTAAAGATGGTGGGTGCTGCTGTTCCTCCGAGTCAAGGTCAGACCATGACTGACGTCGACAGAAACATGTTAAAAAAACACAATGTTTTGAAGCTGTGACTATAAATAATTGTTTTGCTTTATCACAGATGTTCACACTCAACACTTGCTCATTAGTTTTTCTCTGAAAACATCCACAGAGCCTCAGTCTGAACTGTAAAAGTCCTACAGGTCATGACAGTGTCTCAAGAGTTCACTCTGTCTGAGTAACACTAACACTTTCATAGTGTTGAAATTTTAGTCAGGAAAAGAGTTTACATGAGTCCAATTTTCAACACCCACAGAGTTGATTTTACTCTGGAGATTTTGGTGAGTAATACATTGCACCAAACTGAAGATTAGAGCTTACCGTAAAGGTTTCTCTGGCTGGCCTGAGGATTGGATCCACGACCAAATGAACCCTTTGCTGAGAGGCAGGAGAGTGTGTAATATCCTTCAGTAGTAAATAAGTCAGGTCTGGTGGTGGAGAAATGGTACAAGTGGAGTGCAGTTGTACAGTTGTAGTGTGACTGGAGAATTGGGCCTATTGTTCCCATTGGAAAAAAGACATATAACCCATTATAATGTTACTTTGAAATAAAATGCCATTGTCACCAGTGTTTCTTACAAAAGAATTCAACCCTATGCAGCCTGCAATATTCGCTTGTACCTGACTTTGTGAGCTACTGTAGCACTCCACTCTGTCAGGTTCAAACCAAAGCTTTCATTTGTACTATTAGAACATCTTTCCATTGGTGTGAAGGAACATATTCAGGAAAATGTAGCAAAATAGTGTAAATTAAAGCTGAAATTTTAAAATATCTAAAAAGTCTTCTTTCCTTTCTTATAAGTCTTGGTCTCACGTATGTTCCTGCTCCCTTTGGGATACTTTAGTCGTAACAAAATTTGATAAATTGTATGGAATTTTTACTAATTGAACGAGACTTACTTTTCTAAGTGCCTTATGTGATTACATGCTTATTAGTCACATGATTTACTGATCAATTTAAATTACAATTGTGCACCTGCTGCAAAAAACAATTGTCCTGATGAAGACTCGTGTTTGAGTCGAAATGCGTCGACAGAAACAGCAAACAAAATTCAGAGTACCTCGGACCCTTTGCATTTTTCTCACAAATTGTTATTCCGCCCTTTGGGATTCGAAAGAGCAGATAGTTGAACCTGTGAGCATTCCTAACACTTTTAAATTGTCTAAAAAGGTGTTGTCGATGAGAAATGTCCTCCCTCTCCAACATGTGTTCTTAACTGTATGTCGAGAACAAACACACAGACGGATCTGTGGCTGAGGGAGATGTGTGACTCAGACAACTGCTGCTGTGTGTCCCTTTCTATTGACAAAATTCAATTTCTAATTTCATTCTCTGCTGTGTGTGTGTTTTTTTTTCCTAAAGTTTGCACACAACTTCTGGGAGATGTTTGTCCAGCACCTGCATGATTAATATTTAATGTAGCTGTTGCAAGTAAGTATTTACATGGCCTTTAATTACTTTGGTCAGTTCAAACTTACATTTATTTCTGCTTTTTTTTTTTTCAGATATTCCCTCTATTTTCTACAACTCATCAAACTGCTTTCATCAGTTCTCTATAATTGCCTCATTAGAGTTCTCCTAATTATAGTGATCAGGGAGTCTTCCATACATATCAGCAACAGAATAAAACAACAACATTTTCTTCTCCGTGTTGTTGTGCTGTATTAAACTAGTTTGGTGACTGATATAGAGACATGTTACAGAGAAGTCCAGTCGACTGTAGACCCCATGTGCAAACCTGGATGAGCCATCTGGATGCACACAGCTAAGATTCTTCTCCTTTTGCACCGTCCTTTCTGTTCTCTCCATCCAGGATCCAGATGGCTGCTGGTGCCACTGCTCTGATGAGTCTTGGATCTGTGATGGAGGGTATACACTGACATCTGTTTCTTTTCATAGATAAATCTGTTACTATACATTTGCAAGGCCGTGCACACAACAATGCATTTCGCCCAAAAGTATAAGATTCTGTTGTGTTTGGCTGTTGATCTAAGAACAGCCTTTTCACTCCATAATAGTGACAAAAAAACATCTGAAGTCCAAACTGGGTTCTAGACACAGGAAGCAGAACAACAGCACACTACTTCTGTTTTGTTAAAAATGATTACTATTAAATATAGGTCCCCGTTGTGGGTCAGAGTTCATCAGCACTGCTCCAAAAAATGTTTGTTAATGTTGGGTAAATAGGAGTGGACCTCTGTGATTACAAGCAGGACATACTAGAGCTTCGTCAACAGTGGACCTGTGCGATCCTTGTTCTTGTGTGTGTTCACACATTTAAGTGGAGAATGAGAATAAAAATAAAAATGAGAGACACAAACATAATTATAAGTTAGTGTTTGGCATAAAATGTCTCTCTCTCTCTCCAGATCTGTTGCCTGCTTTAGTAAATCTGATCTAACGGTCAGTAAATTGATCTGTATTCTACCAAATTCTTAATGCTTATAAAATTGCATTGAGGCGTAAACTGGGGTTTTTGTTTGGGTTGGTGCTCCCCCAAAGACTGCTGAAATCATGTACTGTATGTCTTTCTTTTTAGATAATCTTTTGGCCCTCTTGCCTTTATTTTGATAGATGAAGTTTAGGGGAAGTGGTATGCGCTCTACCAGGTGAGCTACCAAGGCACCCCATCAATTTTTTTGCCTTTTTTGGACAGAAACAGTTGCAAGACAGGAAGTGGAGATCAGAGAGAAACAGGTAATGACTTGAAGGACACAGACCTGAGGACCTGGGTTTCTCTGTTCACACTTTAACCACTGAGCCCCCCAACACACACACACACACACCCTTCAATAACTTAATGTTGAAACTCTTTTCGTCATCCCTTTTATATAATATGTCTCCCGTGCGAGTGTGTCAGGAGATTATAGAAACAAGTCTGTTGGTGCTGGGCTTTACATCCCACCATCAGCACAACATCGTCTGAACTTGACAATTCTACTTATGGGGCACAATTAGAACGTGCATGTTTTTAGTGTTTCATGAATGGTTAATTCCTGTATTAGAGTCTTTTGAAATGCAGAGCTTTTTAAGTATATATTAAAGACTGCGTTGTTCTCTGATGTAGCCTGGTTACACTCTGTCTGTGATGTCGTGTGTGAGGCTGTCAGGGCCAGTGCAGCTGATTAAACCTCGAAATGAATAAATCTACAATCTGTTTGACAAAAAGCGTGTATGCCTACAATTTGTGATATTAACTTGCACTGAGAGCTATAGATGTGTGTTATGAAAAGCAATATTTTAGTGTGTGATATGAATACTGGCTAATTTCTGTGTCATAAAACAGGGGGGAGTGGGAGCTAATGAATATTACACCGTCTGCTGTGTCCAGCCCCCTCCTCTTTTATGTCTGAGGCTGCTGCTGCTCTCCTGCAGCTGGAGCGTCCTCGGGGCGAGCAGCTAACCAGATCAGGTGCTAAATTCACTAATTGAATAATTTCACTGGGCTCCACAATAGTCTCTTTGAAAAGCGCCTGCTCTTTGTGCTGTACTCGAGTGACTGAAAGTGGCACAAGCTTTTCAATGGCCGAGTGACGCAGGCCGCCGCCTGAACACGCTCTGATGATGTGTGTTGTTGTTTTTTGACACAAGCAGAGCTATTGGATATAAATCAGAACAGGGTTACACTAACAGCTTAAAGGTGCATTTATTACAAGAGGATTGTGAGTCTTTGAATCTCAAGATATGTTACTAACATCCTTTTAAAGTATGTGGTGGAGAGATGTAAACATTTATAGAAGTAATGGTAAAATACAGTATAATACAACTAGAATACAGCTCAGAGGTCAAGGTCACACCAAGACATCATCCTCTAAATGACGTCAGGAGTCTTGTAACACCACCCTTTACCTGGGGGGGCAGCACTAGCAAAACAAAGTCCTACACAGCACAATAGTAAACAGGCTACAGAAGACAGGCTTGGTCTAAATGATTTTTTTGACAGTACGATGCTATATTTGTGATTAATTTCACTCACAATTTATGAAACCACATTAGCTAGTTTTCAAATTTAGTGTTAAACACTTTATCACCACACTGTCTAACTCCTATCTGGCCCCGGAAATAATTTAATGTTTATTCATTCATTTTCTACCGCTTAGTCCCGTTAGGGTTCGCGGATGACTGGAGCCTATCCCAGCAGCTTTGGGCCTGAGGCGGGGTACACCCTGGACAGTGGCCAGTTAAATGCTGTGAGGCAGGAGCGCTAACCACTCTGCCACGTGCACCCAATAAGAGTTAACTATTAATAATTTAATATGCCCTACAAAACTGAACTACATTTATGCTCCTAAGTTTACATACTCTAGAAGAATGTGTGATTTCTTTGAATGATAACACCAAAAACTTTTCTTTCACTCATAGTTAGTGGTTGGGTGAAGCCATTTATTGTCCAACAATTGTGTTTACTCTTTTTAAATCATAATGACAACAGAAACTACCCAAATGACCCTGATCAAATGTTTACATACCCCAGTTCTTAATACTGTGTATTGTCACCTTTAACATCAATGACAGCTGGAAGTCTTTTGTGGTAGTTGTGGATGAGCCTCTTTATTTTCTCAGATGATAAAGCTGTACATTCTTTTTGGCAAAAAGCCTCCAGTTTCTGTAAATTCTTGGCCTATCTTACATGAACTGCATGTTTGAGATCTCCCCAGAGTGACTCAATGATACTGAGGTCAGGAGACTGAGATGGCCAGTCCAGAACCTTCACTTTCTGCTGCTGTAGCCAATGACAGGTCGACTTGGCCTTGTGCTTTGGATCTTTGTCATGTTGGAACGTCCAAGTACTGTATGTCCCATGTGCAGCTTCTGTGGTATGAGTGCAAAGTTTCCTCTAGTATTTTCTGATAGCTGCATGCTGCATTAAATTTTCCTGTGCCTTTGTAGCTCACACATCCCCAAAACATCAGTGATCCACCTCCATGTTTCACAGTAGGAATGGTGTACCTTTCATCATAGACCTTGTTGACTTCTCTCCAAATGTAACATTTAAGGTTGTGGCCAGAAATAATGGTCTCATCACTCCAAATGACATTGTTCCAGAACATGTTTGTGGCATTTGTGCAGTAATGGCTTTCTTCTGGTTACTCAAACATGCAGCCCATTTGATTTCAAGTGCCTCCTTATTGTGCATCTTGAAACAGCCACAAGACTTTTTTTTCAGAGAGTCCTGTATTTTATCTGAAGTTATTTGTGTTTTTCTTTTGTTTTGTTTTTTTGTTCGTCTACCTGCCCTTTTCATTTTCCACTTCATAATTAGAGTTTGAACACTACTGATTGGCGGCCTCCTTTTCCTGTTTAATAAAGTTCAATTACATTTCCCACAGATCCTTTGACAGTTCTTTTGTTTTCCCATGACCTCAGAATACAGAAACATCAGTGCAGCACTGGATGAAAGATGCAAGGGTCTGTCAGTAACCCAGAAACTCACTGACCTTTTACACACACACTGATTACAAGTAAACAGATCACAGGTGAGGATGGTTACCTTTAGTAACCATTCAAACCTGTTTGTGTCACTTGTTTATGTTATCAGGCCAAAATCACCAGCGTATGTAAACGTTTGATCAGGATCATTTGGGTAGTTTCAGTTGTCATTATGATTTAAAAAGAGTAAACACAGTTGTTTGACAATAAAAGATTTTCTGTGATGTTTTGGCAAAATTCTACCTAAACTTTTGAGCATAACTGTATATTTAAGAAATAATGTTTTCCCATAATAAAAAAATGCCAAAACAATGTGACAACAAACAATATCTTGATCTGTTGGTAATGTGGTTTTCTCTATCTATGTTTTGTTTTTTATTGAATGTCTAATGTAAAATAAAACGTTTCAGAGACTTCAAATTCATTGATATCTAATAGTTTTTTTCTGTCAGTAAAGAGCTTCTGAAGTTGAATCTTTAATCTAAAATACAAGCTGTAAACATGAGCTGCAGTCAAGTGGACGAACTCATCTGGGGTTCCATTGGCACATCTTCTCATGTTCCTTACGAAGAATTAAAAAAGTTGACAACATCTAATTCATAGTGAGAGATACATAAGTGTTGATGACCCAAACAATGCTAAATAAATAAATATATGCACTATTATATTATTTCATATTAACTTAACTAACTTAATATGTTCATATTTATATGAACATATTACATTTTAAATAAAACCTAAACTAGTGCACAACCAGTTAGATAAAAATGATGTGATTGACAGATATAAATAGAGTGGAAAAAGAAAGACAATTCTTAACCTGGATTGTCACTGTGACGTACAGTAGCAACAATCTTCTCTATATCTGTAATAAACTTAAAGTTAAACAAAACTCAAACATATCTTTGGAACCAAGGCCTGTGCAGCTCAGGAGAACTCTGATCTGTGGATGGCACTCTACGCTGTCCTCCATCCCATTCATCCAAATCTGTAGCTTCCCCACAACTTTCTGCAGACTTTGAAGTTATCTTTTTATAAATTTCAATCCAAGAGCCTTGTGGTCATGGAAGCCAAACCAATGGGTCTCTGGCAACTCCCAACCACTTTTTCGCCCAAAATTTGCATCTGGAGCGGCATCGATGAAACTCCAAGCCTGCTAACGTCTCCTAACTTGTGTTTGCTGAACTTGCGGCCATATTTCCACGCTTTAGATTGACCTCTTGATCCTTGCTTTGTGTTGGAAGGAGCAGCCATGACGGGGTCGAGTCTGCCAAGTGGCTGAGTGACGAGCTGCCTTTTCCTGGGCTCCTCAAGCCTTAAACCTCAGCACGGCGTCCTGCTCCGGCCCGTTCCAGTCTATATGACTTATGGAGTTTGGGCCCTCCACTGCCAAGCCCACTTAGAGTGCAGTTTTCTGATAAACAAAAGCACATTCAGGCTTTAGCTTCTCATTTCACACTATGTGCTTTGGCTGGAGGCAGTGCTTTCCGAGGAGCCCCTGGCCTGGAGTCCAAAGACGAGCTCCAGTTGGCTTTCCTCTAAAAAAAAAGAAACGGCACATGTGGAGGATTAGGCTGTGGCGTTCATCCTCCACGCTCCGTGCTCGGCCTCTCCTCAGAGCCACGCTGCTCCCGGTGATCTCAAGAGCTCCGTGGACATGTGCACGCTCCAGGTAAACTCACCTGATTCCACTTTCCAAGCTGCTACTCGCTCAACACTCAACACAGCACAATCTCCCTGTGCAGGTCTCGCTTCAGAGCCTGAAGTGGATTTTAACCTGAGTGCGTATCCCCGGCTGTTGTAGGAGGAATAGTCCGGACTTTGTTCAAGCTGAGGAAAGTTACTTTGGCAAGAAAGGACATAGAGACATACAATGTGGGTCATTCTTTGAAACTGGTGACATTTGCTTCTACAACGTTTGAGATACAAGAAATACAAAAGGCAGACATCAGATACCACAGTATGTTAGCAAAAAACACATTATCTTCAAAATAATAATATAATAAAAATATAATTCTTTCAGTGCTTTTGTAATTACATCAACATAATTATTTTAACAATTATATGTGCTTCATACAAAATATAAATACAACTTTAGTTACAAATTTCAATATTTAAGCGCATGCGTTTAGTGCAGTAGAATTTTTTTTTTACATTATATTTCTTACATTCAAATAAATAAAAAAACTAATGTGAAGTCCTGATGTTCACAATGGATGGTATAACACACTTTTAAGCTGTTTCCAAAAACATCAAGGCCTGACATTTAACAAATTCTATGTGCTTGTGTCAGAAGTGAGAGCCCAAAGCCAAAATGTAAAGCAATGGTCCCTACTGTTTATTTTTCTGTAAACTCTTAGGAGGGTGTATTACAAAGACAAGTCTAGTTCTCAGAGAAGAGAAGTCTGTAAATAACAGCCGGTTCCTTTGCATTTGTATTTTGAGTGTTCCACTAATGTGCTTAATGACAAGTTTGAAGAACAAGCAAAGTAAATGCCCCTCAGGATATAAGAAAATGAGATATATAACCCTCCGTCATTTCAGTGCAGGAAAGTTAACCCCTGTGCAGGAAAGTTAACCCCTGTGCAGGAAAGTTAACCCCGTGCAGGAAAGTTAACCCCTGTGCAGGAAAGTTAACCCCTGTGCAGGAAAGTTAACCCCTGTAAGACCGCAGCCATGTGAAACTATCGTATGTCTTGCGAGGTGGGTTCATTATGAAGGCAGTGCTCTGTCTAGAATGGATTGTATAAGATGGTGGCATAAAAAAAATGAAAACACCTCCCTGTAGTGCCCTCTCATGGAAATAAATCTGGGAGGAAGAATGTTTCTGCTCTTACTTCTCACAACTTCTGGTTAGATGCTTGCAGTGTGTTGCATTGTTACATGGGTAATAAAAAAATCTATTACAAAAAAAAAGAAAAAGCTCCAAACCGCAGTTCACCCAAGAGACTGTCCAGCCATTGAACACCGGTGCCAGGAGTGTTGAATTGCACAGCCATGACACTGACAGTTTGACGAGATTACTAGAACTTAATTTTTATTCAACTTTTTAATTTTTTTCATTGTCATGTTAACCTGCAGCACACAGAAAACGTTCTAAAATGTTAACACTAATAATGCAACCAACAAAACTTAAAGCTTTTTTTACTGATTTGAAAATGGAAATTAATGGTTTGATTAAAATGAAGTTAAACAATTTTCAAACTCATTTGTGAAATCAACCTTATTTGTGCTGTGGCGCTCTCGGAAAAGCTGGCAGCTCTAACATACAGCCACAGTGTACATATGGCGCTTCAATCAAGAACCTGCCTCAGTGACTACAAATGTATTCCATATCCGATATTTTGAATGTACTCAGCAGCAGATGGAGCTGCGCTCGTGAATACGGTAAACATGCTCCTTAATGCTCCCGATCCGGAGTGTCAGGGCCAGATCTGAAGCCGAGTGGCACCCGTCAAGGCCCTTTGTCTGAAACTGGGCGCTACAACCAGAGCGGTTATTAGAGCTGCGTGTGAAACGTTAGCTGAGGCGTGAGCTGACCCCCGGGGGCCTGCTGGCTGTCTCCGGGAACAGATGTGCCACCCACTCGCAACAGTTGTACCCTCCCCGCTCCGGCCTTGTGGGAGACGGGCCTGGCTGCGGACTGGAGATGATACCTAACCAGCTTTGCGTTGGCTGCCGGGAGGGAGCAGCAGCACACGTGTTTACCGGATCAATATTTACCCACAATTCTGCTCCAGAGCCAACACCTGCTGCATCTTTGTCTGAAGTTGAAATGAAAATGGCTGCTGAAGATTTCATTACCTTCTCCAACAAAATGAACCCACACATCCTCAAAAAACTGTGAAATTTTGAGAGTAGCTTTCCATCTGGGAAATGCTTAAAATGTCCAAATATCCTGGATGTCCTGTTTATTGTTTTGGAAAATGTTAGTTGTATTGTACAGTCTAAAGTCTTACTCTGTAAATTCCAGTGAGCTTCTAGTTTAAACTCTTTAGATAAATGATGTGTCTGGAATTTAAAGTTTGAGTGTTAAGCCTTGATGAGGTAAGGGGTTCCTTACAAATTAATAAAAGCAACATGAGCAGAGTTTGGAGAATCAGAAACACAGCTGTGTGATGAAAACGACAACAAATACCGAAAATAGGCTAAACAGCAAATGCACCTTATCCGAGCATTAAATTAAGTTTAGAAATAATCATAGTGACTCCATAGCAGTAACATGCACCTCTCTCCTCACATACACATGAGCCTATCATGACTAAAATGACAAAGATCTGTTACAAAAAACTGCATGTTTGTTGTTGTTGTGCTGTTTATGTAAATAGATATTTGCCACATTTAAACATCTGTGATCATTTTTATCAGTTTATTGCCCGTTAATATTTGTTCCATTTGGTCAGAATCCATAAGTTTGTAAATGTTGTACTTTTGCTTTAGAGAAATGACAAGAAAACGCAGAGGCTACTTTATTAAATTGGTTACCAAACAAAATAATTCCGGATGGTGTGGAGATGCAGCGACCTTCATACTGTCTTCAGGAACAGTTCTTTAGAGCAGACTTTTATCATGTCATTGTTGTTACTTCTGCCCCTCATACACCCATCACAATAAATACATCTTCTGTAAGACTCACCGGCAGCAGCACTTCCAACAGCACCATAGATCTGCCACTGGCCAAATAATCCACCAAGTCATCATCCTTTTCATTTAATATCAAACATAAATGTCACAGTGAATGAGATACTGTTTTTATTTATTTATTTATTTTTCATTAAACAGACCTATTTGTGGATTTTATGCAAACTTGTGTAAACCATGTCTTGGCAAAGTCACTCTTGGAAAATTAATCTCAATGAGGATATCACCGGGTTAAATAAAGGATATAATAAATAAAAAAAATTTGTTTTTATAGCAGTAATAATTATTGACACTGTGGCTCTAAAGAGGTGTTTTTTTTAATTTTTTTTATCATTACTGGTTTATGCCAGTAATGTCCAGAGTGCAGATGTCATTTCTTATTTCAGACACATCACAGTAACTTCCATCGGCCGAAAGCTCAGGTGGAATGCTTTGAAGCTCATTTTCTTTGGTAAGGACACTTAGCACATAGCATCAAAGCACCTTTACTATCTCTCTTTTAAGTGAGAATTCTGATAGTTGTTCTCATGGCGACCATTACGTAAGGCCAGGTCATGGTTGAAGAGTTTTACAATTTCATTTGAATTTTGACATGAGCTCTGCATAAAGAAGAAAAAATATATATTCTTTTAAAAAGAATAATATAAAACAGTGTGAACTCTTGATGGAGTTAACGCTGTGTTAAAAGTTTCCCACCGATTTCTCTTCTTCCAAAGCTCATTAAAACAAATACAGCTAATAATGAACACATGGTACAGACTAATTTTCTTTATTATTCCTTAATCCTTAATGAAGAGTTTCATTTAGAGAAAACATGCGTTCTTATGAGCTGAAAGTTAATTCATTTCCTTGTAATGCAATAGTTAGTTCTAATTGCTTTTTAATGTACTTGGTTGACTATAATATTGCGGGAAAACAAACTTTCTCTTACATTCATTTCATTTGGAATTCAGAGGAATGTATTTCCAGATTTTAATGGCTCACCATGATCATATTTGCCTGGCTTCTTATTTTATTTTATTTATTTTTTTTGCAGTTTTCTCTTAATGAGCAGAGCCATGGAAACATGCTACATTATGATAATTGTGTAAAATGTGGCGATGTGACACTTTAATAAAAAGATATTTGAACTCACAGCTTGCTGTCAGATCAAGGCGCAGATATGCGTTGTGAGTGTTGGCACCCGCCGAAATGAACTGTGACACCTAAATCAACATCTCGCAGAAGGACTTTGCCCCTAAATTCATTTGTCAATAGATTGAGTCAATATGGGTTGATCTGTGCGCAGCTCCTCAACCGTCTGTCTAGCCTCAACACACACAGGACAGTGTCTGGCTCCACGTCTGGCCATTAACTGCATTAGCTGTGCGTCTGTTGTGTAAAAGCGTCAAACATTGGGTTCCCGGGCGGTAATCTGCCTGTCACGTTAGAATCCCGATGGTTTGAGTGACTGGAACCCGATATGACATAAATGGCGTCCAAATTCAGGTCTACAAGAGCGAGGTCTGGGCTGATTTAATTACACTAAGTGGTAGGAAGCCCACACATGCCATCAAATATTCAAGTGGTAATCTGCGACAGTCTTGTTTTTATTTTCACTTCTTCCACGGAGTTGAGTGCTCACTATTGCACTTTACAAATTCCAACAGTCACTTAGAAGTGCTGCACTGAGGTCCGTACTCACCAGTGCTCTTGTTTCTTTTAGAACTCAACTTTGTCTCTTTCTTTATTGTGAGGTCTATTGTACATTAGTTGCTGGACATACCATATGTTAGGCAAATAAATAAAGAAGTTAATCCTTTACTAAAATTAATATAATAAAAAACCCAGTAGCTCATTTTTATGATCATGGAAAAAGGACAGCAATATTTGTGGAGCTAAGTAGTTAGTTACATAAGCCGATACGTATTTACTTCATTTATTTAGGTCATATATATTTTGACATGTATTTTGTATTTACGCCACAAAGATCATAATAATATCAGTCTAGAGTTATTGGGCAAAAGCCTATAGGATAAGAAAAAAACGTATCGTTGACTTTTTTTTTTTAAATACGAAATTAATAATAATAAAAAAAACATTAAAAATATAAAAACATTTTTGTGTAAAATATCTGTCACTATGGTGCACAACACAATAACATTAAAAAAGCAAACATGCGCTCACAACACAAAGACTTTAAAAATAGCAAACATAAGTTCACAACACACAACATTAAGGCACAGCACAAGGGAAATGCTCCAGACCACTAGGGGGCAGTAGGTCTGCTGAAGAAATGAGGGTTAGTGGACCAAACATGGCAGCTCAAAAATACAATAATTGAAATGATAACATTCCAGCTATTAGTGGGCATTCATAAAAATGTTACATAAATTTAGAACAGATCTCTCACATCATTTTATTTGTCTGGAGCATTTCCATTGTGTTTTCACTTGATGTTGTTGTGTTTTGAGTTTATATTTGCTTTTTTAATGTTGTTGTGTTGTGAGCTTATGTTTGCTTTTCTAATGTTGTTGTGTTGTAAGCTTATGTTGCACTACTGGACCACCGTATGTCACCTATATATCATTTATTATTTATTATTATTGCAATAAACCCAAAAAAGAAAAGTACTGTTTGTTTACAACATATTAATGGAAAATCAATAAAAAAAATAAAAAAGAAAAAAAGATGCTGTAAAGCATAAATTTCAGACAAACAGTTAAAACGGGGAACTAAACATTAAAACAACTTTTGGGTCAGCAAAATGGGGCTTTATTAATACAGTTCATTGTTTATAGTCTTACTTTTGACCCACACACGTAATCAGATGAGAAACATGCAGATTTTCTTGGGTTGCTTGACTGAAACCCTGTTTCCTGAAAAAGCAGGAACAAGATGCTGTGCAGCAATACGCTATGGGGAACACTCTTTGTGTGACCGGTTGTGAAGCATGTTTGTCAAACATGCAAAGAAATGGCCTAAATAACCTCTGTTGGGTGCACACCTGGAGATTATAAATACACGTGACGCGGAAACATCTTTAGGTCAACTTTTTCTGAAAGGACGTCCAAACACGTTCCCGCTTTTTTAGGGAACAGGGTTACAGTTACGGTTACAAAAAACCCCTCAAAAAACAGTCAAGTAACCTGAGACATTCCCTTTCAAAAGCGACACTAGATATGTGTAGAAATACGCTATGGGGAAGGAGAATAGCAACGCCGCTGCACTGGAGAATCTGGACCTCCCCAAGTGTTGTGTAGTCTGTGTACACAAAAACATCAAAGAAGTCTCAGACATGACTCCTGGATGAAGACCCAAGGATGTGAGAGCCCAGGATAGAACAGATCCAAGATTTAAAATGTAATAAAAGTGTGTGGAGAGGACCAGACTGCCACATCACACATTTGTTGCAAAGGGCCCCCCTTTGCCTCAGCCATTGAGGATGCAACCCCTCTGGTTGAATGGGCCCTTATACCTAAAGGCGGGTGCTTAACACAACACTCATAGGCCAGGGCAATAGCATCCATTAACCAATGCGACTGTCATATCACCTAAGCAACCAGCCACTCCCGTGCTACACACCTGCGGGCCATTACAATCAGGCACATAAGCAGCCGACACACAACTCCTGTTTCCAGATTGTTCTACTGACTCCAGAAGAGCACATCCAGTGTTACCTGAGTCTGCTACCTGTTCTTGCTAACCCAATCCAGTTGCTAACCTGTTCCTTCTAACCCAATCCAGTTAGCTGATTCTGCTACCTGTTCCTGCTAACCTGGTATTGTCACCTGTTCCTGCTAAACAGATCCAGCTCTGCTACCTGTTCCTGTTAACCCAGTACCATCATCTGTTCCTGCTAACCCAATCCAGTGTCACATAGTCTGTTTAGTGGCCACAGCCCCCCAGTTGTGTGCGTGTGAAAAGCTGCTCAGACTTATGCCACTGGCTAGTGCAGTGGACGTAAATCTGGAGAGCATGCACCGGACATAACAGATGAAGTTGCTCCCATGGGTTCAAAAATAAACGGATTCGAAGGCAAGAATAGAACCTTCAGGAGATAATTAGGGTGAGGGTGCAAAATAACTTTGACCAGCCCAGGGGCAAAATCTAGGCAGGATGAAGAGATCGACAGAACCTGCAGGTCCCCGATTCTCTTAAGAGAAATAATAGCTGTCAAGAAGACCATCTTAAGAGTCGGAAACTGAAAAGACTCCAGTGGTTAAAAAGGAGTGTTCACCAACCCCTCAAGCACTAAAGGCAGATTCCACAAAGGAACTGTGACTCTAGTATAATCTTTTCCAGATTTGCTAACTGTTTCGGGTTGGAAATTCCAGTTCCCATATGTCACAGCCTGTCTGGACAGTAGGTCTGCTCCCACATTCATGGGCCCTGGAATGGAAATTGCCCTGAGGGACACAAATATGTCCATAGCCCAAAGCTAATTCTCTCAAGGCTGAGATTTTTCATACACACCACATTCGGTCCTTGAAGAAATAGAAATTTGAAGATGTTTCCTTGTCACATGTATTTATAACCTTCAGGTGCGCTCACACCAAGCCTCTCCCATGGTACCTCTCAAATGGTCGTCGTGTAAGGGCGCCGCCATACGGCGTTTTTACAGCAAAATACAGCGATAAAACACCATCCACCAGAGGGCAGGCTCCAAAAGCGGAAATATAAGGAGAAACTCAATGGCGACTTTACAAGAGTAAAACTCATGTTTACAGCCTGGTACAAAAGATGGCTCCGGTCTCTAGAGCTAAGTTTTTACTATGTGACAACTCGGGGGGGGGGGCGGATATCATCCATAATTATACAATCTATGGCTCACACCCAGGTGCGGGTGATCAAGCTGCATCACAAACAGAGGTTATTTAGGCCAATTGTTGGGACATTTGACACACATGCTTCACAACCGATCACAGAGTGTTCCCCATAGCGTACTGAAGTGGTGGACGAAGTACACAAACCAAGTACTTGAGTTAAAGTACAGATACACTAGGTAAAATATTACTTTAGTAAAATCCAAAGTACTCCCTTTTAGCTTTCACTTGAGTAAAAGTACAAAAGTATTTGCCTTCAAATGTACTTAAGTATCCAAGTACTATCATTTATTATGGCTATAATGCCTTTATAATTTTTGCCAGTCTCTTGCTTAAAATAATTTAATATGCTTTTTGCATGTCAAAGATGTAATTCATTTCAATAAATCTAGTGATATATTTAAAATTTATTCTTAAAGTAGATCACTACGGAGCCTCAGACATGACATGCAGGAAAAAAATAAGCTAAATCGTGCGCACGATTTACTAATTCGTTTCCTTGAGTTTCAAAATAATAAATAATTTAATAATCAAAATAATTTATAAATCGAGGAAGCGAAATAGTAAATAGTGCGCACGTTTTAGTAAATCAATCTGGGGGAAAACACAGTAATGTTAAATCGTGCACAATATTTTTTTTCTCACATGCCATGTGCAGGGCTCTGTACATCACAGTCTTTGGAAGCTGAACTTTTGAAAAGAACGATCTCGGTTTATAAGCAGCACTCCACTCCACCTTTCAACTGTTTAGCATCATAAGCTGCATATAAAACTAGTCAAAATTTAATTTATATTCTACCAAAAGTGTTAACATCAATCGACTGTCATTTAACAATATCGAATCACTCAGTTTAAAATAAATACTACAAACGTTGGTGAAACAGCGAACTAACGTTAACTTAAACACAATGGTGCGAGCTACTGTTAGATTACTCAATAAAAAATGACCACCAGAATGAAAATGGCTTACCTCAATGTGTTTCCTAAGATTGGAAGGAGAATTCCAGTACGAAGAAATTTTACAGTTCCGAGGCAGGCAAAGAAGGCAGTCTCGTTTTTCTTTTCAACGACTTCAAAATAACACCGCAAATAAGGCCACGGATGTTGTGTCACTGGCACTTTAGATTCAGGAGTTTGTGATTGTTCCATCCTAATGAAGAGTGAAGACAATCGGCACTCTCAGAATGATATGCTGTTGCACTGACGCACTAAATAAGCGGTAACCAGAGTTACCAGACCAAATTCAAAACAGAGCGCGCGCTGTATCCTGATTGGTGGCTTGCCGGGTGATTGCCCTCTTCAGTTTTTTTCTATCCACTCATAAATAAAAAGGAACGACTAATTTTGCAAAATGTAATTGAGTAAAAAGTAAGATATTTGACTTTGAAATGTAGTGAAGTTAAAGTAAATGTATCCCCGAGTGGATATACTTCAGTAAAGTACAGATACTGGAAAAAACTACTTAAGTACAGTAACGAATTACATTTACTTCGTTACTGTCCACCACTGGTGTACTGCTACACAACATTGAGTGTAGCTTTTAAAAAGGAAAAGTGTTTAGAGACAGATTCACTTAGTTTTAGAGCAAAGACACATATTTTAGGTCACGCTGCCTCTGGCTCCTGTTAGTCTGTTATTTTGCTCTGTTCATGTTGCAAAAGGTGTAGAAGAACAAGCGCAGTCCGTTGTACTTTAAGATGTCTCCAAATGCTTTAGGAAAGCACAGTTGTTGAGTTAACAAAGCGGTGTTCTTAGTTTGTTTTGTTTTTAACTCAAAGTCAGTGTGTTATCATTAATTTTTAGATAAACAAATAATAATAATGCTGTTAAATACAAGGCCACATGAATGCTGCAGACAGTACTTTGGTCTCTCTACCTTTACTCTCTACCTTTGAGGGAGCTTTGGGATCTGATTTCTGCCTCATTATGATCTACTTCAAAATTAATCTAATATATTATTATTAATTTTCTTACAGTTCATCAGTCTTTGCTTTGTACAGTAGCCTAACTTACCAATAACAATAAGTTACTCTCAGTCACTGTCGCCGATCTCATTAACAATCCCTCTTCAGCCCCAGCTTTGGGTTTTGCTGAAACTGAAGGTTCCAGCTCCCTCCAGCTCAGGTGAAAAGGGGAAAAAGAGGCACTACTCGTTCGCAAAGATAATTGAGTCGGTCAGTCTGACAGCTGTCAATCAATCTGTCACTGTGAGTCTCAGGTCCCACCCCCCCGCTCAGCTCGTCCCCTCTGTCTCCGCTGAGTCCTGCTCACTTTTCAAGGACTTTTCAAATTTCACCATTGGGTGGAGTTAAGCTCTGACCAGGGTTGACTTACCCTTTAAAAAGTTCTGCAAATGCAAGACAGTTGTGACGTATGTGCCTTTCCCCTTAGCCCTTCCCCCTTTTCTTTTTGTGAACACACAATATTAAAAAAGATATAAAACTGATGTCAGTCCTGTTTTTATGAAAATCATTTATCTACTGATCTGTTTTCTCCTCGGAAAGTTTCTGAAAATTGTCTGTTTGCTAACAAAGGCCTCACGTCGACAGGTATTTAGCAAACTTTTTATTCGCCACTATCTGTTTGTTTTTTGTCAATATAAATTGTGGTAAAGGAACAGTCCTGTTGGTTTTTGTGCTGGTTGTGTCTTGTGTCTAACAGGAACTGAGGAAACAGCAGCTGATACTGTTCAGAGCAAGACTCAAGTCAAAATACTAATATACTGTCCATACACACACACACACACACATATATATATATATTACATAGCACAGACTAGAGATATACAAAAATAGTCAATAGATTATCTCAAAATACCATAACATTTAGGCCTTATTTGAAAGCTAAACTACATACAGCTGGTCTTCCACTTCAACATCAATAATCACACTTCTCTGAGCCTGTTCTCAGCTGCTTTCTGACTTTGTGCTGATAGACTCTCTCTGTACACTCTGAAGCACCCACCTCACCAGCGTTCACATTTCAGACAATAAATCATTAGTAACAACCGTGGCATCTCTGCGCCTCTTTTGGCCCGCTACCTTCCACCCCAGTCGCAGCCCCCGCCCTTCTTAACACCAATCAGCTCGAGATGGGAAGATTCCCCACCACTCTGTATCCTCAGCCTTTTCTCCCAGAGGGGTAACATTAATTCCACCTCCTCCCCGTTCTCCGCCAAGGTGCAGCGCTGCCTCTTTTCTTTCTCAAAGACAAGAGAATGAGAACCTCTCCTGAGGGGATCCAGCTTATATACTATTTCATCCACATTTAAATCCTCTGATAAATGCCAGTGTGAATGCCTTAGCGGGGAACTTGTGGAAATAAAGAGAGATTATTTTCTCGAGATACTAATATTAGTCTTTTGGCAAGGGGGACGTGCGAATACGACACCGAGCGTGGGGAAGTCTATTGACGCCGATATTTAATCTAGTGTAAGCATTGCTCGTCGTCAAAGGAGCGGAATAAAAGACGGAGGAATATGGGTTGTTTTTATTTCCATACCTGAGAGTGATGAGCCATTCACATAGATGACTTATCAGGCCAAAACAGAGCCTCCCTCTACAGCCCCCGGCAACACAGAGGCAGCAAAAGAAGTTAAGTCTGGTATTATTCCCACTGAGAGCTTCCACAGGCCAGATTTAGCCCCTTTGTACCACGCACAGTAAACTTTTTAACTGCCTTTATTTAGCGTGTCTTTTGTGGAGTACAACAGATGTTTTGTTGAAAAGTGGTGTAAGTTAGAAACTGTTGAGGAATTTCACATTGGTCCATACTACTTTGATTTAGTTGTGTTTAGGTACAAACTAGTTACATTTACATTTACTTAACGTTTTGATTAAAATTTTATAAAAAAGATTTATGTTGACAGTCAGACCAGTGTTTCCCAAAACATTTTTCAGAGGATGCCAAAAGAATCTTGACTCAACATTTTGCTCTAGTTTTCTTCCATATTGGCATTTAATCCATTCACTGACATTTCAGACCTAAACAGTGTAACCCACTTCTACAGCAATTATTATTCATTAAATTATTGAGTTGATGAAGTTCTGTGGCGACTCACATAAGAGTGGATTATGTAGGTAATTTTCTGGCATCACTCAATTCATGAAACTTATAAAAAAAGAAGCCCCTTTTTATTCTTAACTACAATGAAATATGCAACCCCTGTATTTAACCAATTTATTTGACATTTGAACCATCCCAAAAACAACACATGCATTTAAACTCTCCTTAAAAACATACATTTTGAGGAATCCCAAACAAGTACAGTAGATATGATACACAGCCTTTAAATGAATGACTCTTTGCCTTTGTATTAGAGAGGCTTTTAGTCATTTGATAGTAGTTTGAACCTCAGATTTTTCTGACATCACACATAAATTATGAAACAAACACATTAAAAGAAATGCAAAATGGCGTTAACACTATACAAAAAAGGAAAATCTCCCGTGACGCACTTTTGGGTCCCAACCCAATGTTTGGGAACCACAGATATAAAGTATAAAGTAAGGAGTTTAGTGCTGATGTGATTTTGTAGCTACATATTCTAAGTTAAAAAGCTCCATTATTGCAACAATTATTAATTTCAAGTGCTGTTTTAGTTGAAGTATTTCATCAATAACTCAACCTTCATGAAAATGTCCCTGAGTTGAACTGTTTTGATCAATGAAAAAAAAAAAAAACCCACTGAGGTCTGCTCTCAGTGACGGATCTGAAGAGCTTTACCCACCTCTGGATTTGTGGAAACACCTCCCCTATTCTTAATGCCCATAATAACAGTTAGCCATTTTGATGTTGCATTCATTGTTGCACAGAATAGTGTTTGTGCTTGTGTTCAGAGAAGTGTGGAGGTTTCTGTCACAAATGTTGCTTTCAGGACGCGTTAGGCCGTGCTTGTCATCTGGAAGAAAAGGAATAGTGAGGATTTCTGTGCGTGGCCCTAATCTGCCTAACTGATGCTGCGAGTGCAAATCCAATCCAATTATCCTCAGTGTGGGCCTTCAGCCTGTTTGAGCAAACACTAGACGGCGATGGTTATCTGCTGCTGTCTCTATCTCCTCAAACAGGGGTCATTGTACTGGAGCCCACTCAATATACACTCTTTTTTTCTCATGGCCATCTTTCTTCTGCGCTACTGTTGAGGTCTACATCCTTTTTATTTGGTTAAGTTGGTGCGTCTTGATAATCTTTTCTGACAGGTCCATGTGCAGTTGTTATGTGGGAGACTGTGATTAACTTCCCCACTTCTGTGTAGAAGTGACTCGACGAATTGACAAATTCAATCTACAAATAGGTAAAAACATAAAAAACGACATTAAAGTGAACATTCAATGCATTGTGTTTTGAACAAAATGAAGCACATTGTTCAAATGTTTCAGTCTTTAAATGTCATAAATTACCACTTTTCACATTTGTCTGTCTTAGATGGCTAAAAAGACAGACATTATTACTTTCACCTGCTCAGAAAATACAAACTGTGCACTACTGGAGGAGAAGCACATGTTCATGCTTATGTCTCTTTTTGAGCACGCAGTCTTGCTGAAGATTTAGGAAATTTATTAATTTAAGTGAAATAACTAAAACAAAAGCAGCATGTCCCTGCAGGGCTACAATAACTGTTCACATGCTCTAAAAGGAGAAGTGAAGGTGTGGAAGCTGTAATTTCATCGCCAAAAAGGCCAAAACAGACCCCACTTAAAAAAATAAAAATAAAAAAATAACCTTTTTTCAATATTTTGCGAAAACAAAGCTACTATTAGTTCTGAAACAGCTAAATATTAGCAGTGATGGCAAAGATTATAAACTCAAAGTGAAGTTGAAAGCTCTTAGAAAACAGTATATTTGTGTGCCTTACCTAATTTGTTAGGTTTTTGGTGTGAGTGCATTTGCGGTGGCCTGGATTGTTGGTTGTGTTTGTTTGTGTAGGCGACCGAAATAAACTTTAAACTAAAAGATCTCTATTTATTTTTTTTTGACATGCTAAACAATCTCTGTATCTTTTGCCCTTTTTTCTTAGTCAGTGTAAACTCATCACACTTCCTGGTTACACAAATTGAAAAATGGATACATTAAGGATCCAATTTGGTCTTAAGCCCTTGTCACGAAACAAATATTTCTGCTTCTTAAATAACAGCAAATGGCCAATACATAGATTTTCTAACCTTTCATTCATTCATGTCTCTTTTTTGTCCATCCTCATGTCTTTGTGTAGTGGTATACTGTGGTATACAGTGTTAAACTGTGAGGGACTTTGTGGTATTCAGCACTTCCCAAAATATTTTCAAATTTAAAAATACAACTTTCTGTTACTATTTTCTTGCTTAAAATAAACCATCTCTGCATGATTTACTTCTGAGTATTTTTTACATATTTATATGTTTCTTTTCCCCCATCACCCAGCCGTTCTGTCACTGTGGTAAATCTGATCTGTCTGCAGTGGTGAGTGGCTGAAGAGGGTTCATCCTGACACTAGCTGCCCTTAAATACAGATGTGGTTCCTGACACTGTCCATATCTGCTTTAATCCTGTTCGTGGAGACTCTGCTGAAGACTAGTCAAACTAATACACATTTGCAAAATATCTCCAAAGTGAAGATATTTTGAATAATTTCTCCAAAATGAAATTATTCAAATCCTGCGTGGTGTAATCGCACCTAAGTGGCAGCGTGTAATCTCCAGCCAACGTGTTGTGCATTCAGCAGACACATGTAAAGAAGCCTTGCTGCTTGTGGGACGCTGTCGACTCCACATTCGCCGCCTATTTTGTATCATTAAAATATTAATCGCAGATTAAGCCTTCCTAATACTCTGTGGATTGCCATTTTAGAAAACAAATACAATAGTTTCCCCACTCTGTTCTGCGAACAAACCTCCTGGCATCTCCAGAGTGGGGCCTGCTGAAAGACGACAGGAAGGATCGAGCGGTAATCCCTGTGAATGCACTTTAGAAAGCACCTTCTTGCTAAAATGTGTGACTAATGGGCACAAATCTGCGGCTTTGGGAGCTGTCACCGAGGACTGCCGAGGCCTTGTTCACCATTCACAGCACAAACCTAATAAAGCCACACCATTTGTTTGTGCCATTGCTCTGTCTTTTTTTCTCTCCTCTGAGCTAACGTACCTTCAGGTCTTGTGCTGGCGTTTCCTTTTTCAAGCTTTTTCTGCTGCCTTTGCTGCTCGCTGCGGCTTCGTGGCACCATAATGACATTAAAAGACCAACACTTAAAGGGCTTTTGGAGAGCGCTACATTGTCTGCTGTGAAGGCTTCCGAAAAGAGGCTTTTATTTGGTAGTGGGATTTAATACCAGTGTGTGTTACCTGATAACATTAAGGCAGAGGCAGAAGCAGGACAATTTGGCGAGTATTGACCACCAACAGGATCAGAGCTAATGCCGGTAGGGCTGCAACTAATAATTATTTTAGTAGTCAACTAATCTGAGAAACTAATAGTAATAGTAACTAATAATAAAAAAAAAGAATAGTTTTTTTGACCAGTCTATTATTTTATGTCATGTGTTTCAAGAAAAAGTGATTAAGCTTTATCTAATAAAATAGCATAACATTTACTGTAACAGGTTCCAATTGCACTGATATTAATAATTCAGTTCATATTTGTCCTCCCATTTTTCTTAAAAAAAAGAAAATTCTGACATTAAATTCATAGACTATATACATTAGTCTATTCTTTAGCCTGCAATGTACATTAAGCCGGAGCAGAGATGCTTGTACCAGATTATAGCTCAACAGCTAATTTCCATCTGTAGTCCAATATTGCACATGTTTTTGGTGGTAGGGGAAACCGGAGTACCCGGAGGAGACCTACACAGAAACAGCCATTATGTGTGGATGCTGAGTGGAATTTGGATGGTTGTTCTGCCCATAGTTAAATACTGCAGGGTTGATACAGAATCTCATTTGCTACTGTGGTAATCAAACCTCTTGCTTCTGAATGAAAGGCCACAGCTGTGACCACTGGACTGTTGTGAACACATGGGAAACGTGGATGGGATGGGCTTAGCTCCAGTTAGTTTATAGGTTAAGGCTAAGGCATTAAAGTGACACTGTGTAACCTTTAGTCACTAGATGGCGCTGATCCCTCCACAGACTGTCTGTGTTATTTGTTTTTGAGACAAAACTATCCAAAACTGGCAATTTTGGAAGAAAAAAACATGTATTCTGAAATGGTAGAGTTATTTCAGTGCATTTGTACAAAATTTGTACAAAATGCACTGAAATAAAAAAAAGTTCAATTTTTTTTCCACTGTTTCCCATCTTACAGGCTTACAAATACACTATAATAATACATAAAATAATAAAGCTAAGTACAGACAATTTACAAAGATATTTACAAACCTGATTCCAAAAAAGTTGGGACACTGTACAAATTGTGAATAAAAACAAAATGCAATGATATGAAAGTTTTAAATTCCAATATTTTATAGCAGAATACAACACATGACATTTCAAATGTTTAAACTGAGAAAATTTATAATATTTTAAGTTTCGATTTTAAGTTTTGATTTTAAATTTCATGGCATCAACACATCTCAAAAAAGTCGGACAAGGGCATGTTTACCAGTGTGTGGCACCCCCTCTTCTTTTACATAAACAGTCTGCAAACGTCTGGGGACTGAGGAGACATGTTGCTCAAGTTTAAGAATGAGACTGTTGTTCCATTCTTGTCTAATACAGGCTTCTAGTTGCGCAACTGTCTTAGGTCTTCTTTGTCGCATCTTCCTCTTTATGATGCACCAAATATTTTCTATGGATGAAAGATCTGGACATGTCAGAACTGGATCCTTCTTCTACGCAGCCATGATGGTGTAATTGATACAGTATGTGGTCTGGCATTGTCATGTTGGAAAATGCAAGGTCTTCCCTGAAAGAGACAATGTCTGGATGGGAGCATATGTTGTACATTTCAAAATTGATGGTGCCTTTCCAGATGTGTAAGCTGCCCATGCCACACACACTCATGCACCCTCATACCATCAGAGATACAGGCTTCTGAACTGAGCGCTCATAACAACTTGGGTTGTCCTTGTCCTCTTTAGTCCGGATGACATGGCGTCCCAGTTTTCCAAAAAGAACTTCAAATTTTGATTTGTCTGACCACAGAACAGTTTTACACTTTGCCACAGTCCATTTTAAATGAGCCTTGGCTCCAGAGAAAACACCTGCGCTTCTGCATCATGTTTACATGGCTTCTTTTTTGACCAATAGAGTTTAAGTTGGCAACAGCGAATGGCACAGTAGATTGTGTTCACCGACAATGTTTTCAGGAAGTATTCCTGAGCCCATGTTGAGATTTCTATTACAGTAACATTCCTGTTTGTGATGCAGTGTCGTCTAAGGGCTCGAAGATCACGGGCATCCAGTATGGTATTCCGGCCTTGACCCTTACGTACAGAGATTGTTCCAGATTCTCTGTATCTTTAGATGATATTATGCACTGTAGATGATGATAGCTTCAAACACAATTTTTCTCTGAGAAACCTTTTTCTGATATTGCTCCACTATTTTTTGCCGCAGCATTGGGGGAATGCCCATCTTGACTTGACTTGCTTTTTTTATACCAAGCTGTTCCTTATATGTACATTTAACTTTTCCGGCCTCATATTGCTACCTGTCCCAACATTTTTGGAAAATGTAAAATCCAAAATGAGCCAATATTTGGCATGACATTTCAAAAAGTCTCACTTTAAACATTTGATATGTTAACTATGTTGTATTATGAATAAAATATTGCAATTGTAAACTTCCACATCTTTGCATGTTTTAATTCACAATTTGTACAGTGTCCCGACTTTTTTGGAATTGAGTTTGTTAAATGAGTCAATAAATATAAACAACTAAAAACAATAATTAAATTAATTATTCACTTGAATTAAAGGTCAGTGCAAAGAGGTAGGTTTTCAACAATGATTTCAAGCTCTGGGTGGATGTAGCAGCTCAAATGTTCAGAGGGAGAGTGTTCCAGAGTTTGCGCCTGCAAATGTTCTATCACCCCTTGTTTTCAGTTTTAATCGAAGACAGTAATAACTTTAATTGACCTCAGTGCTCTGACTGGAGCGTGCAAAGACAGCAGTTCAGATAAATAAAGAGGTGCCAGCCTATTTAGTAATTTAAAAAAAATTGTAAAATCTTCTAGAGTATTTTGAAAACAACAGGCAGCCAGTGGAGAGATGTCAGCACAGGAACAATATAATCATGGAGCTTTGCAGCATGCAGCAGCATTTTGAACTAATTGTAAACAATGGATGGAAGACTGGTTGAGGTTGTACTTTAAAGAGTTACAAAGAATAAACATGTGCACTACCTGTTCCAGCTGGGTTGGCGGCAGGTAAGGCTGTACCCTCCCAAGAAGTCTGAGTTTTGATCACTCATCTGATCTGTTTCACAAATTTTAATGAACTGTCATTAAAAACAACAAGATTTTTCACATTAGAGCGGCAATACGTTGACAACGGGCTGAGGGCCGAAGGTACTATTGACAGTTCCTGACACCAGTAGCCGTTAGAAGAACTGCAGTCAATAACCTGCTGGCTCTCGCTGGCGTGCGCTCATACGTGCACAACTGGGAGTAACAGACTCTGGTCTTCGACATTTACAGAAAAGGTGAGAAAAGTTACACTTCTGTAATTTTATTGTTTGACAGACTTTATTGAGAGTAAACTATATTATATCCTGAGACATGGGAGATATGAGAACGACTAATGTTTGACAATGGCATGTTTTATAAAGCATTGTTCAACACAATACAGCAGTTAGAGCTAACTTTGTATGATATATTATTGACTGCATGTAACGTTTGTCTACAATAGCTAACGTTAGCTGAGCAGCTACATCAACAACTCACATACTGTAGCTTTCACCAAGGCCCGCCGTGTCAGCAGGATAACAGCTAAAGTTAGTGAACTTAGATAGATAGATAGATAGATAGATAGATAGATAGATAGATAGATAGATAGATAGATAGATAGATAGATAGATAGATAGATAGATAGATAGATAGATAGAAGAGGTAAGAACAGGTAAAAACAATACGCATTCCGCAATAATTAATAATAAATAGGTTAAAAGTTACTATCAATAGTAATAAAGTGCACATTAACAAGACTCGTTGTATAGTTACTATCTTGTTGACTTCAGTGTAGGCCAAATAGAAAAATTAATTAATCAAATGAATTTAGTGAAAAGATGGTACAGGTTAAACCTTAGTTATTGTAGAAAATCACAGTATGCCAACTGAACACAAAAAAACAACTTTAATAATAAACCAAAACAATCAGTACTGGAAATTTTCCATTTAAACTCAAAAAGAGCATCTTAGGGACACAAGGTTTCAGGAATATTATTGTAACTGTAGCTGTGATTACCCTGCATCAGTGGATACACACTGAACAGCCCTGTATTAATAATATTAATCAGACGCACTTAATAAGACATTTGCCATGAGGCTGTTATAACATAACACTTCAGTAACTTCAGCCATTTTATCAGACTCAACAGTGCTTTCTGCACAAACTGAGAAGTAGTTTAACCCACTCACTGAATATAACCAACACTACTATTAAAACTATTCAGTCACTTCATCAAGCAGTAATCATAAAGCTGACATAACAATCAGAACATTAACAGACTCAGTTGGTATTTTTCCTTTTCAAAAACACTGCAAAGATTGCAGCTTCAGGAAAGAATACTCACTCACTGAATTACTGCACTATGGGACTATGGTAATAGCAGTTCTATGGAAATTGGTGTGCATTTATACTGTATACCCTTCTCAGGCACATGCCATCACCTCACCCTGAGCCTTAAACTTCAACCCTTTCTGTGTGGAGCTTGGGTGGGATTGTTGACTTGCGTTTCATTTAACCCTTTTCTGATTTCGGATAATATTGACTTGTATTTTTAAACAATTGGCAACTTCTATTTTTAACTTTTTCTAATAGAACAAAAAACAGTAACAAACAAACGTTAATTTCCCTCAGAATCAAAAAAGTATCTGGTCTAAACTTTGTCTTGAGACACAAATTTTAAACTTTAATGGGAAAATCCATTGCCCCAACCAACCTTTATGTGTTAAACAAGAAAAAGTGATATACTTATTAATACTACCAAATTTGTCAAAATAAGGTTAACATGACAACAATTTGTGACAACCCACATATACTTTTTATGAGACACTATTGTATTTGTTATAGACAAACATAAAGTTGTGTCAGACCAATCTGACCCTGCATTGCCACGTTGTTCCTACCTGCCTCCATCCAGGCAAATGAACAAGTATCTAAGGAAGCTAAATGAAGATGAAGAATTGGAAAATGTATCCAGTTGGAGCAGTGCTGATGAGCGGCCGGGCTCCTGGAGGACTCCCCACTATTTATCCTCATATTTTGGGCTGCTTCTCCCCCCGCTCCCCTCCGGGGGCCGTCAAGAAGCAGCTTGCACTTATTGCTGCCAAAAGAATTTATTAGAGCAAATGGTATTGTAAGCCCTATGGAAGGCATACCTTATGTGAAGATTTAAAAGATATTAGGAGCACGGCGCAGGCAGGAACCAGGTGTGGCGGGTAATAGCCATTGTCTGCAGAGCGTGTGTTTACTGCAGCTCACCGTTTGTTTAGAGAAACAACAGTCTGCACCACAAAAAATCGTCTCGGGTTATGAATATAACCCTTGTTCCCAGAAGAGGGAACGAGACACTGCGTCGTGAAACGACACTTTGGGGAAACGCCCTTAGCGTGACGCCTCTAAAGCATGAATGAAACTTAGACCGATCCTGATTGGTGCAACGTCATGACGTAGTGAGTGACGGCCTACCCGGAAGTATAAAGGGACGCCGTATCACAACCGCGCTAGTTTTTCGCGATGAAGCAAATCGCCCTCAGGCAGGGTAGGCGTGGCAGAGCGACGCAGTGTCTCGTTCCCTCTCAGGGAACAAGGGTTATATTCATAACCCGAGACGTTCCCTTCTCGAGGGAACTCAACACTGCGTCGTGAAACGACACTTTGGGGAACGAATACCCATTATGCCACAACGACCCATGCCTGCCCTAGTGTGAAGCTGGAACCCAGGCACACTTAGGACGAGAGCACCCTAGCGACTGGCGTCGCAGGGAGATGTAGACTATAGAATCTAATGAAAGTGTGTGGAGTAGCCCAGCCGGCTGTCTCACAGATCTCCTGAAGCGGGACCCCCATTTGAAGGACCCGAGAAGACCCGAAACACCCTAACAGTTGGTCTGACTTCCTCCACTGCGAAGACTTCCGCATATAGATTTGCAATGCTCTGACCGGCAGAGCAAATGAAGTCTCCCCTCTACAGCGGACACATGAGGTGGAGGATGAAATGCCTGCAAGACCGTAGGCCGTTGGCCTTGGACGCAAGATGGCCTTAACCCCACCGGGGGCAAACTCCAGGCAAGTTGGCGTTATAGCCAATGCCTGGAGGTCCCCCCAGCCTCTTAAGTGAGGTGATAGCAAGGAGCAGCGCCACCTTAAACGACAGAACTCAATCTGTCGCCGACTCGAGTGGTTCGAAGGGGGCCTCAGCCAGCCCTTTAAGCACCACCGCCAGATCCCATCTCTTGGAACTCCGGGGCGTGTTGCAGGCCTCAGCCTCCAGGTGCCACGGAGGAAACGTACGACCAAAGGGTGCCTCCCCAGAGGCCCATCACTTACAGGAGCGTGGAACGCCGTAATGGCAGCCACGTACACCTTAAGTGTGGACGGGGTAAGCCCCGCAGTGAAAGTCCCAGAGGAACTCCAGGACCAAAGCCACTGGGCAGTTCACCTCACGCTCCATGCACCAAGTGGAAAATACATTCCACTTTAAGCCGTACAACCTTCTCGTGGAAGGAGCCCTGGAACTGAGTACCACTACCCCTGCCGACAGGCCAGCCTCTAGGTACTGATCTCCCTCAGGGGCCAGACCCAAAGCTTCCCCAGCTCTGGCTGGGGGTGCAGTATTGTGCCCGACCACTGACATAATGTCGGAGCGCACCAGAACGTGATAACCCCTGAGATCCGCCAGGAAGCTCCTCAGAGCCCTGAACACAGCCAACATCTCCAGGCAATTTATATGCCTTGAGAGATGATGGTCCTGCCACAGACCCTGGGAAGAGCGGCCGTCCATGACCACGCCCCAACCAGTGAGGGAGGCGTCTGTCGAAACGGATGTCCGGCGACATGATGCCCCCAACATTGGCCCTTGGGACAGAAACCAAGTTTTCTTCCACACTGATAGGAAACGACAGCACCTGCGCGTAACCCTGATCATCCGGAATGGATTCCCCCTAGGGCAAAACCCCTTGGCTATCAGCCACCACTGCAGGGGTCTCATGTACAGCAGGCCAAAAGGTATTAACTTGGCCGCAGCTGCCCTGAGCCGCAGCAGTCTCTGAAACTGCTTTACAGTGATGTTGCGGCCTAGCTTTATTCTGAAGACCATCGCCCGTATGGACTCGATGCGTGCGGGGGACATATGTGCCCGCATCGTCGTCGAGTCCCATACTACTCCCAGGAACGTGGTCCTCCGGGAGGGCGTCAACGCGCTCTTGCTCGCGTTGAGTCTCAAACCCCAAGCTCTGAATATGGCCAAGGACGACATCTCGATGCCGAACTGCCATCTCTCGAGACTGGGCCAAAATGAGCCAGTCGTCGATATAATTCAGTACACGGATGCCCTGGAGTCACAGTAGAGCCAGAACCGCATCCATGCACTTGGTGAATATGCGAGGGGAGAGCGCTAGGCCGAACCCGAACCCGATATTGGAACGCTTCGCCCCCGAAAGCGAACCTCAGGAACTTCCTGTGAGAAGGACTGATAGAAATGTGGAAGTGTGCATCCGTCAGATCTATTGTGACAAACCAGTCCTTGGACCGAATTTGATTCACGATAATAGGTATTGTTAGCATGTTGAACCTGAACCTCCTCAGAGATCGGTTCAAATACCTTAGATCTTAAATCGGACGCAGACCTCCGTCCTTTTTGGGAACTATAAAGTACCGGCTGTAGAACCCCGACTCCCTTTCTGGTGGAGGAACCCATTCTATGGCCTCCTTTACCAGCAGGGAGTGTACTTCCTGCTCCATAACCCGAGCCTGCTCCGGGACCACTGCAGTCCAGACAACCCACTGAATATGGTGGGCTCTTCTTTTTTTTTTTTTTTTTTACAGTGCGCAGGACCCATGGCGACACATTCGACAGTTGTTGCCACGCCCGGAAAAAATCTACCACGGGAATCAGCCTCTCGAGGCTGACCTCGGGTGTTTTTTGAATACCGTTCTCGCCCCACTGAAGCGGCTGCCCGGCAGCGAGAGGTCGTGTATGATCTTCGGTGCGCGCACGCCATTGTTGTCTGCCCTAAACCCCTCGGGGTGGACGAAGCGTCATAGACGGAAGTACTAGGGTACAGTACATAGGCGGAACTACTACACCGGTTTCCAGAGGGCTCCGCAGAGAAAACGGCCTCAGCCGCCCGCCTTTCCTCTGAGGGGACAGCCCTCAGAGGTTCTACCACGGCTAGGACCACTTCCCCCAAAGCCTTCTCAGCCTGAAGGACTGCCCTCAGGTCCCGCTTTTTGCTGAGCAGATTGCCTCCTCACCTCCTGAATTCGTTGACGACCGTAATGACGTCGCCGAACAGGCCAGTAGGCGAAAGAGGAGCATCAAGGAGGAGAACCTTATCCTTCTCCTTGATGCCCGACAGATCTAGCCTCTCTTGACCCGGAGAGACAAATCTGTCACTCTGCCACATCCACAGATGTGGGTCCCTCGCCTTCATCCAAGTCCTTTAACAGGTCAGCCTGGTATGCCTGCAATATACTGCCATGCTATGCAGACATGCCCCAGCCCGCCCTGCCGTAACTCTACACGGTTTGGTGGGCAGCGTCGGGGTTTTAATGAAGATGCCGCACCGGGAGTGGGGTAACTGGCTCTCTCTTAGCCAACGCCTCCTACACCCGCGGCATCCTCCCACGTCACCCGCCGCAATGCTGAGCACGTCCACATCCTCAGATGCAGACAAACATCGGACCCTCTCTCCTGCACAGGGAGGAAGGGCAACAGAGCTATCTGATGATGATTGGGAAAAAGCCTCAGCAGTCCCAATCTCATTAGAGAGGCGGGAGGAGTGTGGCCTATTCCATGACTTACACAACTCGTTGTGTAAGTCCGGAAAAAATGGCAAACCCCGATGCTTAGGTTGTGCTCTGCGCTGCAGGAAGCGCTCATACAGTATATAGTTGCCGTTCTGATGGCCAGCTAATGTTTAACCAAGCCACCGCACGAGTCACAACTTCAATGAGCTCCTCATAAGCGGGCACGTGAGGTGACGAGTGAGCCTCCACGTCACCCGCCTCAATGCTGAGCACGTCCACATCCTCAGACGCAGACAGCTCAAGCATCTTACCCTCTCCTCGTGCAGGAGAAGCTGCTTCGCGCTTCCAGCTGCGATTCCCACAATCTCGGCCGCCGCGCCGCCTCGGCGGCCACGGGACCTGAACCGCGGGGAACGCGAGCCTGGCCGGCCTCAACACGGTCAGGCGGGGAGCACAGCACTCTGCAGAGGAATGTTTCACAGTGCTCGCAGTCAGCTCCCTCGAGAGCTGACCGCGCGTGCCGTGCTCCCAAACAGACATTGCTCAGACACACACATGGAGTGCGTGTCCCCACCCGTGAGATAACGAGGGCAGGGGTACACACACTTTCTTCACTTATTATTATTAGTGACAATAAACTAATTTTATTCTGTTGGACTATATTTGATTCAAGTCTTGGGCAAACATCAGGGTCTCAGTTTACACACAAGCTCTCTATGATAAAGCAAACTATAGAGCATTGGAGTGTGACGTCTCGCTAACAGTGTTGCAGTCACCAATGGTATCAAGGCGCCATTTTTTTTGGCCACAGTAGCGCTACAGCGGTAATATGAGATAGAGATGCTTTATAAATAATTTTGGTGATGGAGCGAACCTGTTGTGTCATTGGGTGTAAGTCAGGTTGCACAACTGATAAGGTAGAAAGATCGAAACAGGCTGTTGTTTATGCTGGCAGCTTGTGAGTACAGGGCTTTACAATATGATGGGCAACAGCAATAGTGGTAGGGTTATAAAAGGGGTTAAATTTGAATTTTTGATTAATATGTACGTTTATGCTATCTGGAAACTGTTGTTTTACTATGGAGTAAAAGCGGAAAAGCCCGTAAATGCCATTTTATTGCACTGTCGTAATGACAATAATGGTGATCAATAGGGGACCAATGGGCTATTTATTTACAATCTATGGTCAATTTTGAAAAAGATTTGATAAAGGAGGCGAGTTTGTGACATAAATGAAACAGAAAAACAAAAGCATATGAAGTTTTTGTGCATTTTAAGTGCATTGTAAGAAAGGGTTTTTCTTAGTTTTTTAATTTTTAAACTTTTCTTATGTTTCTTATTCAAAGTCTTGTCTATGTATTTTAAATTTAACTTTTATGCCTGTAAAGCACTTTAAATGACCCAGTCTACGAATTGCGCTATATAAATAAATAGCTTTGCCTTGTATATCTCACACAACTGGAAGGTTCTATGCAGTGTCCTTTAGTGTTTAAAAATATAGCATATTCAAAAAAATATTGAAGGGATCTCCCATATGAAGTTACTCTGTTCTGGTGCATTGGTGTAGCTTTATTTCACCTGATTTCTACAGAAAACAAACTCTACATTTAAAGCCATATTCTGAGTCCCGAGCTTTAGGTGTTTTACCGAAACCCATTTGGCCGACTCCACTTGTGCTGAGTGCCGTACCGAGCGGCTGGAGCGCTTTTTGATGTTTAAAATGCGTATGAAGTGTAGTATGGTAGCAACACCTTCTCCACATTATGCAGCTCAATTATTCCATGAGCAACACCTGCAAAACAAATTTGCCATTCAAATTTGCTAAGGATGATCAAACAACGCCGAAACACTGTCATTATTTCCCCCTCACATGCTGCAGCGCGGGGGGAGTGCACTTTTTTTTCCTGAATGCGGCGAATTAACTATTCAGCTGGAAGCAAACTTCATTTTATAGGTTTCATTCACCTCATTTCCCAAAGTGTATTTAGCTGTCATCACAAAAACAACAACACAAATTGATTTGGATCCACAAAAGCTCACCTGCAGAAAAAGAAAACTGCTTGCAAGGAAGTTTGGGTGTTTTTTTGTGAAAGTACAACCGGCCTCGGCCAAAGTTTTACTGAGTACAGTTTGAGAGATTTTTTTTTTCATAATTATAGATTTTTATGCAGGATTTAGAATTCATTCATCATTCTGTAACAGGTTGTGAGGGCTCCTTTGGGCATAAGGCTGTGTACAACTGAGACAATCGCCAGTTAAACATCAGCGCTAACATTAATGCCCTGTCCATATTGCTTGGGCCTCCCTTTCATGTGAAAGTGATTTTGCTGATCAAAAAAAAACTTTACTTAAATGGTTACATCTCAATTCCTAATTTAACCTTCGTCTCTCTGATTTAACTTTCCTCTCTCTAATATAACTTCCCTGTCTCTAATATAACGTTCCTGTCTCTAATATAACTTTCCTCTATATATAACTTATCTCTCTCGAATATAACTTTTCTCTCTCTAATATATCTGATCTCTCTCTAATATAACTTTTTTCTCTCTAATATAACTTTTCTCTCTCTAATATAACTTATCGCTCTCTAATATAACTTTCCTCTCTAATATAACTTTCCTGTCTCTAATTTAACATTCCTCTCTCTAATATAACTTTCCTCTCTCTAATATAACTTATCTCTCTCTAATTTAACTTATCTCTCTAATATAACTTTCCTCTCTAAAATAACTTTCCTCTCTAATATAACTTTCTTGTCTCTAATATAACTTTCCTCTCTCTAATATAACTTTTCATCTCTCTAATATAACTTTCCTCTCTCTAATTATAACTTTTCTCTCTCTAATATAACTTATCGCTCTCTAATATAACTTTCCTCTCTAAATTAACTTTCCTCTCTCTAATATAACTTTCCTCTCTCTAATTTAACTTTCCTCTCTCTAATTATAATTTTCCTCTCTAATATAACTTTCCTCTCTCTAATTTAACTTTCCTCTCTCTAATTATAATTTTCCTCTCTAATATAATTTTCCTCTCTCTAATTTAACTTTCCTCTCTCTAATTATAATTTTCCTCTCGCTAATATAATTTTCCTCTCTCTAATATAACTTTCCTCTCTCTAATTATAAATTTCCTCTCTAATATAACTTTCCTCTCTCTAATATAACTTATCTCTCTCTAGTATAACTTTCCTCTCTAATATAACTTTCCTCTTTATAATATAATTTTTCTCTCTAATATAACTTTCCTCTCTCTAATATAACTTTTCTCTCTCTACAATTACTTTCCTCTCTCTCTAATATAACCTATCTCTCTCTAATATAACTTTCCTCTCTAATATAACTTTCCTCTCTTTCTAATACAACTTTCCTCTCTCTAATATAATTTTTCTCTCTAATATAACTTTCCTCTCTCTAATATAACTTTTCTCTCTAATATAACTTTCCTCTCTCTAATATAACCTATCTCTCTCTAATATAACTTTCCTCTCTAATATAACTTTTCTCTCTCTAATATAACCTATCTCTCTCTAATATAACTTTCCTCTCTAATATAACTTTCCTCTCTCTAATATATCTTATCTCTCTCTAATATGACGTTTCTCTCTAATATAACTTTCCTCTCTCTAATATAACCTATTTCTCTCTAATATAACTTTCCTCTCTAATATAACTTTTCTCTCTCTAATATATCCGATCTCTCTCTAATATAACTTTTCTCTCTAATATAACTTTCCTCTCTCTAATATAACTTTCCTGTCTCTATATATAACTTCCCTCTCTCTCTAATATAACTTATCTCTCTCTAATATAACTTTCCTCTCTAATATAACTTTCCTCTCTCTTATATAACTTTTCTCTCTCTAATATATCTGATCTCTCTCTAATATGACTTTTCTCTCTAATATAACTTTCCTCTCTCTAATATAACTTTCCTCTCTTTAATATAACTTTCCTCTCTAATATAACTTTCCTCTCTTTAATATAACTTTCCTCTCTAATATAACTTTCCTCTCTTTAATATAACTTTTCTCTCTCTAATATATCTTATCTCTCTTTAATATAACTTTTCTCTCTCTAATATATCTTTCTCTCTCTAATATAACTTTCCTCTCTAATATAACTTTCCTCTCTAATATAACTTTCCTGTCCACTCATTAAGTAAGAGCACGCCCCATCACACAACACATATTATTATTATTATTATTATTTGTATTATTAATAATACACATATTATTATTATTTGTATTATTAATAATAATATTTTGTGAAAGTATTTTCCCAGCATTGAGAAGGAAAAAAAGCTGAAGGAACATATGTTGTTATGAAGAATGCATTTTTGTATTTTTGTATGATGTTAAAAAATGTTTAAAAACAGGCCACACAAACTTTTACTTTAAGAGACTTCTCCTGAAAAAAAAACAGATCCAATCAAATAGGTCCCAGTCCAATTTAGAATTTGGGGAAATATTTTCCCCTGTGTTCCCCCACAAAATAAGCACTGGGTACAGCATGTTTAAGCCACTTTCACACATTTACTGAGATCTACACAGTATGTTGATTATATCCACATGCCCTCGTTGTAAGAACAAAGTCCCTCCCTTTTACATCTGCACTCAATCCTTCAGGGACCCTAGTGTCAAGTCCGTAATGCTCTGCGTCTGGAGCTGCAGCCTCGGTCTCTCTGCAGCTGTTTAAACTTTACTTTAAACTTTTTAGTTAAGATCCTCACTTGTTCCTATAACTGTCGTTTCAATTATTACCGCAGGATTTATAATTGGTGCTATTAGTTTCTGATTTTTGCATTGCATACATATCAGTTATGTGCTCCCCTGGAAATATTATAGTTTGTGTATCTTTTTTAATGGATAAAGACATGGTATAGCCTACTTTCCCACTCCGGTCCTACAAGTTGTTTCTCATAAAGTGCACTAAAGAATAATAATAATAATAGGAAAGACAGTATTTTTTACAATGTATTTGTAATCTCTCATACATACATCTTTATTTTTTTACTTACACACTTTGTGGAAAAAGAAAGATACCTTACAGAGAGACAGAGCTGTGAATGGAGGCAGAGTTTCAGAGCAGTGCTGGGGGGAGGACGGGCGTCAGGCGATAAGCAAATAAAATTAATGATGGCAAGTGTTTGTCTAGTGAAGACAGGAAGGAGCGCAGTGTCAGTGCCATGTTAAACACTCGAGTGGCGCTAAAGCAGCTAATCCAGTGCGCTCCGGCTCTAACTCCAGCCTGGCTGTGATTAGCACGAGCAGGCTGCGGCACCGCTACCTCTCCGACAAGAGGCTCATTAAGACCGAGAGGCAGCCGCAGCTTTTTAAGTGGTGACTAATAGAGCAGCTCCAAGGTATTTACTTCTTATTGTTTTCCGGCAAAGTCATTACTCCGCACTAGAACTGGTTCCACGGGCTCCACGGCAGACGCAGAGTGGAGAGTAGGGTTCACTTCACTCTGAGGACGAGGTGGTGCTCCAGGCGCTGTGCTCTGAGGCACTTCTGATGCGGATCTCTCTGCGGCTGCAAATGTATTGTAATTTATAAGTATTTACAGCAAAATAGTTCCACAACACGTTAACGTTCACAAAACCCCTTTTAGTGTTAGGAAACAATATAAGATGCACAAGTATTTTTGTGCCAGAAGTAGTGCAAACAGCAACACATATTTGAGTGCCGAATTAGCATTAGCGACCAAAAATCTGAAATTGTGAGACAAGATGGTTTTGGCAAATGTCAGCCGACCTGACAGCATGTGTTTAACCCTTTAAAGCCAAGCCTGTTTTTTGGTGTGTCTGCTCGAAAAGGACATGTCCACAGTAAATTGACTATATCTCGTAACTACAAGGTGTATTTCAATAATTCTGGTGTTCAAAATGAAGGGGGCACTTGTGAGATTTCCCAGAAGGGATTTTTTTCAATGTGAATGTTACAGTTTCAGTATAAATCAAGATGGAAAACACAAAATAAACCCAAAAACATTTCCGCCTAAAAAAAAGAAAAACAATATTTGGATTAATATCCCCTTTAAATAAAGGCTGTTGCAGCTCAAACACTATTTTAAATCACAGCCCCACGTGTCAACACTACCTGCACCAAATATAGTTCTTCTAATGTGAAACAAACAAACCAAAACTGTTAAGATTTTATTATGGAATGGTCAGGCGGAGTCTCCATTATAAAGAATAGGGCAGAATTTGGCACATTTTGGCACCACCTGTTTTTGTTTGCTTGATGTTTGGTCTGTGTTTGGAGTGAATGGTAAACTGTAGCTGAGTCTCAGCTGATCAATTTGATGTGCTGCTTTGCCATATTAGGCTTGTAGCGTGTATTTTCTCAAACCCTATGGCCCCCCAATGTGACAGATAGTTAGCTTTTTTATAGGTAGTAGTTTTATTTAACCTTTATTGATCCAGAAAAAAAAATACAAATAGATTACAAAAAACATGTTTTGGTGTTAGCCTCGAGAATTCTCAGTTGGGAATTAAAATCACTCAAAGAAATCAACAATCAGTATTCCTGCAACATGTTCCATGCATAAGGTGCAGAGTTGACAAAAGCCCTTTTACCCGGTTCTGTTTGGGCAAATGGAACAGAAAGCTTCAAACGAGCTTGAGAAAAAGAATCAGCACTTCTTTTTCAAATACATATGAAAAACAGAAAAAGAATCAGCACTTCTTTTTCAAATACATATGAAAAACAGAAAAAGAATCAGCACTTCTTTGTGCAAACAACGACATGTGCTGTCCAAGTATTTTATTCCCCTGAGCACGGTGAGAACATGCACCTAACCCGGGAGTCAAAACCAGGACCTTCTTGCTGAGAGGCAACAGTACTAATCACTGCCCACCTTGCCAGTATTGCCATATATGTAAGATGCATCTGTGAATCTGTGAAAAAAGAAGTGGAGCTTAAAGTAGAGAATTTTTAATTTAAATACAAGTGTATTTGCACGTGTTCATAGAAATTATTTTCCCAATAAAGTGTGCAGCTCAGTTTTTTTCACATCAGTGAGATTTTATCACTGTTGTCGTGTTAGCTGATCATTGCTATAGGCTTTCAAGAGAACTCAGGCAGAACATATGTTTGGCTGATCTCCTTTTACAAAAAATACATATGACTTAATAAAGTAGGTTAAATATCAGCTAATGTAATTATCATTCAGCTCCACAAATATTTCTGTCCTTTTTCAGTAAAGTAAAGTAAAGAATAAATATCCATGCTGCATCAGAAACCACTCCCTAGTCCCTAACTCCTTAATCTGCTTGCTAGTCTATAGACTATATAATAAATATGCTAACATGATATAGTAACTTAATACAAGTATCTGTAAGCACTAAAGAGAGCATTTAAAATAAAATAAAAACATTAGAAAACCAATGCTCGTCATCAAACTGTATTCAAAACTAAATATTATGTTTCTCTCCAACTCTGACATTTGCTAATACCACAACTTTGTTTGCTTCCTTTCAACCCTCCTGCTGCACACATTTCAAGGTTAAATGGTTTAATAGTAATTATAGTAAAGCAAGCCTGGAATATTACACAGCTTAAATACAGTTTTATCAGTTCTCAATTGTCTTAACAATGCTTTAATTGTTAGCTCGGCCGCCCACACAACGGTTGGGCAAAGACAAAACCCGCTAATGGCTCAGCAAAGATGGAGATGAATAAAATTAAAAGACACCTGCACACCTCATCTCTCACATGTGAATAGATTTCTTTGTTCATTTTGGAAAAGAGTTCAGGCATTACAAAGAACTCCTACTGTCCTCTAAGCTGCCGTTTCAAGCCTCGAAGCGTTTATCAGCACAATAGCCGATTCAATTACACTGATAACAGATGCAAAGCAGAGCCAGTGTTGATTTAGCACTAGGAACATCACCTCTATCTTTAGAATGTAAAACTTGACATTAAGACACGCTCATAGCAGTCACTGGAGGTATTTTCACTATAAATGTGTGTGCTTCATTAATCAGAGCTAATCACTGGCTCCCACTGCTGCAATAATGACTTTGACTTTTACTCCGTCGAAGCCAAAGGTCAGAGGGGTTTGTGACGAGTTACAGAGGAACACTACACTTGGGTCATGAAGAACCAAATATTAATACATGCCTTATTGGGAGACATCTGTGGAGTAGAGAGCATCAACCTAGAAGACTTTGATGCTATGTATGATTTCTGAACAGCTCCCTCCACGAAAGCAGAGTAATACATGTGGTTGTACACTTACTCTTACTGCGTCTGTGAGGCCTGCGTTCAGACATGTCACACAAAATGCAGCAACAAACGCCACTTGATGAGACAGTTCCAACCATGCACAACTCATAAACCAGTTTAACATGATGTTCATTGGTTTTTCTCTGATAACAGAGACTCAGACTGAACTGTAAAAGTCCTACAGGTCATGACAGAGTCTCAAGAGTAGACTCTGTCTGAGTCTCCAGTAAACATGACTCAAATACAGAGTACATGTCTGTCTGTCTCTGTGACTGTCACTCATGCTCTCAGACCCACTCACTCATCACACGGAAATGGGCCCATACACTGTACTCTAGCAGAGTTTTATTTGTAAAAAATGCACGAAAATCAACCTACCCTTTCAGAAGACATGCTTTTTTCTTCCAAACTTGCCGGTTTGGATGGTTTCCTCTCGAAAACAAACAACACAGAGTCTGTAGAAGGATCTGCGCCCCCTAGTGGCTAAAAGCTATGCAGTGTAGCTTCACGTTGTCATTGTAACGTTGTAACCAAGCCTCTCACATGGAACCTCTTAAACAGTCCTCGAGTAAGGTGTGCAACTAGACAGGCCGGTGTAATTACTTGATATTTTTGTTGGTTCATCACATGAATGTCATGAACTGTCAATAGTTCACAATACCTTGTTGTTTTTCCAGCATGAAAATACAGGTCAGGACGTTGGCTGGAGACATGCTCCACAGACAGTGTTATTTTTAATTAAACAGAGCTGAGGCTCAGAGATGTCATGACGTGCCACTCGTGTGTTTAGTACAAACTAGGGCTGCAACAATTACACAAGACAAAATTTTTTTTTTTGCTCAAAGGGCTTAACAGACTGCACCGGACAACCTCCTCAGTCAGTAAGGAAACACTAAAAATGTTAAGTCAAGATAATCAAGCACGTCGGTTACAGTGATGTTCTTTTATCAGACATGAGCTTTACACTGGACAGTATCTCTGAAAAAGTAACCTTTTCAGTGCTATTTGAACCTGCAACAGAAAATAAAAGCTTAAAATGTTTCTTAAATTTTCTTAAAATTAAAAAATAAAATCTCTCTATATTTATCAACTGTACCAATGCATACAAGTCCAATCTGCTTGAGGTATACTATATTTTAATAAACAACACAGCTCCGTTTCTGCTTCCGTTATTGTTTTGCTGCAAGAGAATCTAAAGCTGCACATGTCTGACACGGTGTAGAGCCGAGTGGGTGAGTGGGAGACTGCTGACAGCATGAGTAACTTCCATGCATGGATTGACTTACAGTTGCTGTTACAGATGGTATAGTATTCACAGCCCACTAACAAATACCTCCAAATACAGAGAGGTGCACCCAGGCCAAATCCAACATCTCCACACAAAACATGGGACACACTTTACTTCACCGATTTTCAGGAAAACAACAATTGAAAAAGGTTATGTTGAAACGGTTATGTTTGGGCGTAAACCATACATAGGACTATTTCAAGCCAAATATTTGTTTCAATTGTTCTGTTGCAATGCAGGTAAATTTTATTCAAATTAATACCATTTTATAAACATTGGATTATTATTAGTGAGTGCGTTTACCTGCACTTTGAGTATTCCTGTTATGAATGGGTTTTTATAGCGGCACTGCATAACATTTAGCCACTAGATTCCTCTAAAGTGTTTTTTTTAAGAGGAAATGCACCACTCACGCAACACTTATGTGTTCGGTGGAATCTCAGCTCAACAGCAAAATCATGCAGAAAGTTAATGCTCTGTTAACAGCAGTAACACGTTGAAATAGGAAGTATACCATTTTTTGTAAGCTTTTGAGAAAAAGAACTGCTTAATCCCTAACAGCATATTGTTACAGGATTCATCTGTCAAAAAAATGAGATTAAGATGTCATCTAGGCTTCATTATCAAGGATTTTAAAATATTTTTTACTTCAAGACTGGTGGCTTTGGCCAAACACAGCTCAATTCTGTATAAAGGAATTCTCCCATTGGTCAACACCACTTATCAGTAGGAAGTTTAATGTCTTAAGTCTTTTTACAGAAAGAAAATAAACAGCACAAATAATGACGAGGAGGAGATAACAGATAAGAAATAATCTAACGCTCAAGTCTGTTTACAGGCAGCTCTAAACTTCAGTTTTGTGTAATGTATTAATATTTTGAACAAGAGGGCCCTCAGCTGCTTTTGGGGTTGAGTGGAGTCTGAGACAGAGACTGCAAAAAAATAATAAAATCCAGTGTTCTGGGGCCTAATATTATCAGGTTTTTACAGTTGTGATTATTCATTTACACTTTATGCTGTGTTTTAGTTGGTTCATACAATTTGAGACAATTTAATGCCATCTGATGAACAACTTTGTTCGTATAGTTAACAGATACTATAGTCTGTTCATTAAGACCCAGAACCCCTTTCATTCAAACTTCCATCATTTCTGACCAATCATCATTCAAGCAGAATGTTTATTACAGCTTTTGATGTGTCTTGTGTATTGGCTTTGCTTCATTTGTTTACACTCATTTTCACAAGGACTTTTTAAAAACAAAACATATAACAACAGCAAAAACACAAAAGGATCCAAAATTAGACAAACATAATACTTTGTGAATTGTATTTTTTTTGTCTGCCTAAGTTGTCTGACTCGCCCCCTCCTGGTAGAACACACATCTTACAGTCTTATTGTGTGGGCCAGTCTTTCCTCCTGCAGCCTATTTATCCGTACATCTCCCCTCTGTGGAACGGCACCCACCTCAGTGCCTCCAGCAGCTCGGGGGCTTTTCCCCTAAACGGTCTCGGTCGGAGCCAGGATTCCACCACGAGACCTGGAATCTGGAGCAATATTTGGGCCTGGAATTCACTAAAGGGAGACACTTGCCAGCAGCTCAAAGACTGCACCTTGAGCCACTTGGTTTGGTCCAGTTCTGCTAGACCCTTGGGAGACTGGAGAGCAAATAAAGACGCACAATAAGTCATGCTTTTTGTGTTTAATGCATTTCCAAAAATAATATGGGCAGCTACAGATTTATACGATGCACATTAACACACACAGAATGCCAGGGCGGTTGTAAATACCTGATTCTTCCCTCTTTTTCTCCCCCCCTCATCTGCCTTTAAAAATCTCCAAATCCATTCACTAAACAGCTGCACCTCTGTAGTGCACAGATAACAACCTGGGCCAGGCTGCAGCAAGTGGAGGCAGATAGGCCCAAATCTCTGGCCCTTTTTTCAAAAATGCTAATGACGAAGGAACCACTTCCCCGGCCAAAAAACGAAGGGGGGAAAAAAAGCAAAAGAGGGAGAGACAGCTCTTGTAGATCTGTCAATTGCTATTTTGACAGATATTTGCTTGTAAGTACACACAGCACTTGTTCAGCGTGTCTTATCTGGTGCGCTGCAGAACACTGACCTACATTACATCAAGCACAATATGATGCACAAACAAACGCTGCTTCAATCCTCGCCCGTGTTGTTCTTCTTTTCCATCCCCCTCCTTTACCTTAAAAAAACAGATGGATTCAAATGAAATGGCTGCAAATCCAAGGAACAGAAGGTATTCTTTCTCAAATAAAACCTTGTGGCTTAAAGGGAGAATGGCGCGACCATCTCCGGATGCTTGATTGCTCCTCAAAGGCCCGAGCAACTGCACTCAGCGGAGGAGAGTAAATATTGGAAATATTGCCACAGCTGCTCATTCTGAACGGCTCGAGCGCTCCCTCTTCTCACTGTGCCTCAGACAAACACAAACATAGTTTTTCACCACGTAGAGACAATACAGACACTGGCTAACGATGGTTTGCAGTCAGTCTGACCCTAAAGGGATGGTTCCCACACTTTTTGAAAATCATATTGTTTTCAGTTTGTGGAGAGACGAGGCAAATGAGAGAATCCAGTCAATCTTGTCCTGACCTTGGTCTTTATTATTCACTGGGGTGGTCTATTTTGCTGCATATTTCCTAACACAGGGTTCGGGGCTGAGCTGACGGCACGGAAGGTCACGCAACGCAAAAGTACGCTGTCGCTTAAGAGGCATCTAACTGATAGTGTTGTAGTGTGTGTTGTAGTGTCTATGACAGTGCAAGGATGTTTATGCATGACAGCAGAGAACTGAGGAAATATGCAGTTTATCTATTTTACAGTTGGCCGTACGGATCACAAAGATGCACTGTAAACCTGCGGAGGGAGGAGGGACGCATGGCTGTAAACATATAATCAGTTAAAGATGGATATTATGTCTGGTGTGTGTCTTGAACCAGACTTAGGTGTAGCTTTGTGGGTAGCACTCCTACCTCACACCAAGAAGGACCTGGGTTCAGTCATTTTCCACATTACACTCCAAAAAAGAATCACTGGTTTTACACGATTGAATCAACAGACATAGTTGCCCTTGATCAACACATGTTAATGCTGCTACTTTCTGTAAAGTTGATCTAAAGTGAAACAAATACTTTGATTACATCTAATAAAATACAATTTAAAGATCCTTGGATGAACTATGACCACAATTAGAATAATTTTATCCCAGTCAGCATTTCCATGTGGCCCCACCTGTTTTAACCCTTCGATCGGGTTCTGGCCTCTGTACTCTGTTACATAGTTACTATAGTTAGCCCTATAGTATAGCATATAACTATATAAAACTATAGCATTTATCAGGGCTTTACATTTGACCTCTTGTCATTTTATTTAGTTGGACAATATTGTTTTGGATAAAACAAAATTCAGCCTCGGTGAAACTAAGGATTACCTGGTCCCTGTACTACAAACCCAGTTGAACCTACCCAGTTAGACAAAACCTAACATTCCCAGTCTGGGATCACGAAGCAGGTTATCAACTCTAGAGTTAACCCTGGGTTTCTCTTTAAAGTGAGAGTGCGTTCATGGGAAACAGGTAGAGTCAGCACTAAACAACCAGTCACAGAGACGTGTTGGAGAGCGTTAACATGAGGAAAAACGTTAAAGTAGGCTACACTAAACTCCTGCAAGACAAACAAAAGCATCAGAGACTCAATGAACAGCAGATACTCACAAAGATCTAAAGACTAACAACAACATACGTATTGAGTCTATGTTTTAAATGCTGCATTAAAATAAATATTCAGTCTATTAATCTCAACATACATGACAATAAAAGCTATTGTGAGCACAATGTCATTCAGGTGTTTAAACCTCTAAGTTACAATATAACATGACTTTACAGTGTAAAGTTCGCTGTACATTTGTGCTCCAGTCAGCCGGCACTTTTGCACACACTTCTTTTTTCTGTCTCCGTGCTGCGATTTTCCACTCTTTGACACGGGCAGCTTATTCTGATTGATCCTGATTGGTCAATGTCCGTGTTTCTATCTGCAAACTTAACCTGCTCCCGAACAGGTTAGCAATTCAGCTAGTTACCAGTGATCTACCCCGATTAGGCTGGCTCATTGTATAAGTACGTAGTAATATAAGTAAATTCAAATCAATCCTAATAGCAGCAGGAAGCCCATGCAACCTTTTTTGTATGTTTAGTTCTGTGTTCATATTCAGAGTAAGTTATCATTGAGTTAATGTATATAATGATCTTTTATACACGTCCTCTGTAAGATGTTTTTGGGAAAAAAACCAGAAAGATACACTTGGATGTATGTTAAGTGTTGTTCAGTCCTGATGTGGTCAAAGCTTGGCAGATAAACAACAACGTAACCACATGTCACTCACAGCCAGCTATTATTGCCCATCAGATAACGATGCACTTGAAGAGATAATTAGTGGTTCTCTTTCCCCAGTAATTGTCGGCTCACGTAATTGTGTTTCTATGTATCACTGAACGTATAGTGCAGTGTCACCCCCCCGATCTGTCGAACATACATTACCTTCATTTATCTGGGGCTGTTTTATAGCTGTGGCCTGTGGAATTGGACCCCAGTCTGCTGTGAGTGGCAGGTGTGTTTCAGAGACAGAGGAGAAGCCCCTGACGGAACATATATGTCACACCACTTAAGGTTTACAGTATCTTACAGGACTTACTGCTTAGTTTATTTCCATGTCTTGTTCTATTTGCTGTTACGGCAGAAAACCTCTTCTTTACATAAATAAGACACTATAACATTTCTTCAGCATTTGGTCCATGTCTTTGAACAGAACTTTTCTCATCACTGTTAAAGGTCAACCGATACAGCTCTGAAAGTGTCTTCAAAGTCCCTGAAAACTGGATTTGGTACCACATTCACTTTGGTCCTGAAATCTGGACCATACAGTTCTTCATATAGAAAAGAACTGAGTTACTTAGTTGGTCCATTGACCTTATTTAAGTTCATCAGCAATATACTGTAGATACTATTTAGTCTGAACATGTTTGCATGCTCTTGGATGTGTACATCCTTGTGTCAGATGTATTATCTGGTCCGCAGATGTACTTTGTTTAACAGTGCTGGCCTGGCTCTGTACAATAGTCCTTAATGCGGCTCGTTCAGCCTGGAGAATCACCGCTCACACTCAGTAAACAGTTTGTTCCTCCAAACAGCTCGATGCCAATCAGCGATTAATGAGGCGCCGCTGGAACCACGGGCGGCGAGAAGTTAAAGTGAGCTGAATTAAGGAGCAATATCATCCCTCATGCAGGTGCTCGCCACCAATAACTGCTTTAATTACTGTTATTCAATCATTTGCTTTCTTCCTCGGTGGCTCCAAACATCACTCTGGTATTATCCCGATGGCTTGTCACTTCACGGACGGCAATCTCAGCGGCGTGTTTTAAAGTGACCTCGGAAGAATTGAGGTATGGTAAGGTGCAGTTTGCCGTGTGTGTGTTTGAATGGCTCCTGTGCGAGTTTACAGAGAGGTGTGTGAGGCCTTTGATAGAAACATCTGTGGGTGATGTGGGGGGTGGGAGAGGGAAAAGTGGGTGTCTGCACCTGCTTTGGTTCAATGCATCAACAAAGCTTATTATTCCACATAAAGGTGTTTGTGTTGCCATGTTTTGTCGCACAATAAGAACAGAAATCTATAGGTACTTTGAACATCTGATGATGAGGTCTGAGTTTTGCTTTTGAATATATTCTATACTGTAATAAAAAGAAAAACTCTGCAGAGCTATCCAAAAATGAATAATAATAATAAAATAATAATATAATCACAATTCTTTTTTGAGGCAAATTGCATCTTTTTTTTTCTTTTTCAAAAATTCCATTTGACATGTTTTTTTCACATTTTTCCAAACTGCTTCTAGTCAAATATGTTGTTTGGACCGACCTGGAGCAAAGCCAGCCCCATTAAACACAATACTGTACATGTGCGGACTGGACTGGATCTGATTGACAAGTATGTACACATGTAGATACTTGGTACATTTATAAAGTATTTTATATCTATATTGTGGTTTTATACTATATATTATATTATATTTCCTCTGAAAATGTTGTTAGGATTGTATATATTTTTAATGCATGCACAGTTGTGTAATGTTTTATACCTTTTGCACTTTTCCCATTGGGGGATCAATAAAGTCCTATCTCATTGAATTTTCTTTTAAATATAATGATATAGAAATACATTAGAAAACATGAAATCAATACTTGAGTAAGTATTGTACTTATAGTATACTTTATTCACTATTCACTATCTTAAACAAAAACATGTGTATATGGTGTGTTCAGTAATATGTGTTACGGTGACCTTTGACCGTGCTCTGGGCGCAGCGAGGTAAAGCCCAACACACTGGAGCTCAGGACACTAGTGCACTGACACAAAACAAACCAGGTGAGTCCCTGAGAGTTGCAGGAGGCTGTATCAGTGACAAGCAACATGCGAGTAAAAGCGGGTCCCCAGGGACCACAGATAGAGATGTCAGCGCCCCTCACAGTCTCAGTGTGAGGCACATCGAGCAAAGGAACCAGCGACCTGGAGATGCTCAGCGCTTTGAATGATTCAACATGTGGCTGGGACTGAATAAGGGCTGCAAGCAGAGAGCATACGCATTACCTGACTTTATATATTTGTCTGACAATCAACACAATATTCAGAGTCACAATGGAGCTTCCTGTAGAGAGTTCATACTGGTCTTAGAGACTTTTATTAGAGGTCTTAGAGACTATTATTTTGTTCTCTGTGATAAAAGGAGTCCAAACCACCTTGATAGTACAATGTTTTCATGTTTCATCTTGTTTAAAGAATCAAAATAATAAATGGAAGTTTTAAAAAAAGAAAAAATATGTGCAACACCTAAATAAATTATGTCACATAGAACATAAAAATAAAATAACATTATTAGGAAACCCTGCAGTGCACCACAGTAATGCAGCTGTTTATTCAGGTATATTTAAGCTTTTTTCATATAAACTATGCAAAGAGAGTACAAGCACTCTGTTGTACTTTAGGCCGGGAGCCAGGCCCCTCCCACAGGATGTGTTTTGCTACTTTTTTTCCACTCTTATTTTTGTTAGTCTAGACCTTTGTACAAACACAAAACAAACACCCTTCATACGGAATTATGGCAGTCTGAATAATGTGGTTCTAATGTCACATAAAGTGTTTCAGAACAATGTCTGTAAAGGTTCTCAGGCATCCAGGTCATCTTGAAAAAAAAAGGTTAAAGTAAAATACAATTTTTGGGCTTGAAAGCACCAAATTACCATTTTTATAGCTCCTGTTATAGAGTTAGTTAGTTTGCGTAGAAGATGTATTAAGAATAAAGTGTATTGAGCTCAGAGGCCGGACAGATATGACACACAGGATAAAGACAGTTGTTACTCAGCTTATGAATCTCCTAACCTAAAATTTCAAAAAGCCGCACCCATTTCCTACATTTTAGTGATGCAGTTTTTCTGACACAGGTTGCATTTGTTTTTTTGCTTTTGAGTGAGGATTCTCATCCAAACCAAAAGACTCTTGTGTTTGGTTCAGGGACCAGTCCACTGTCTTTGTCCCACCAGACCAGATTTGGACCAATGTGACATGGTGCAGTTTTGGGGGGCTTTTGTGCAAAGAAATCACATAACTGACCTAAACCATCACAATGACTCCAGATGTGCTGTTTCTGTTTCACACTTTGTCTTTGTGTCTTTATTGTTTCATCTCACTTCTGTAAATCAGTGTTTATTCTGCTCCAGCCACACAGAAATTGAAAAACTATTGCCATTGTTTTCCAACTCTGTGCGATTGTCTGTGTAATGACATTTCAGATGTACAAAACAGAATTGAAGTCCTTTCAGTCGGTTTGATATCTTTTGATGCTTGGCTGAATGCTTTGATCGATGGTACATTTGAATGTCATTTTGGTAAAATGGATAAATTTCTACCTGTCTCTTATTGTTCACCAAACAACAGATGAGGTTTGTGAAGTTATTAGATGTAAGATGTTGCCTGACAGAAACACCAGCGTTGTTCAAGACAATACATTTTTTCCCCTTTTAAATTCTGTCAAAAAGTTCTACTGAAATGTAAGTGTTTTGTCAAAGACTTGATCTTATAAAATCTTACGTTTATGAGACCAGTTGCTAAAATGCCATTAATGCCACTAATGCTATTATTGTGGGTGATTTAATTAGACAAAACTGTGGAAACCTGGATAAACCTTGACCTTGATGCTGCAGCTGCTCTTTGACAGTATTGAAAGTATCCCTTTGTTTTTGTCAGTTTGCTTGTCATCATCCAAAGTGACACTTTACACCTCTGTATGTTTTGCTATAGGACTCGCTCATGAGCTTTGCAGTGGCTGGCTGTGGAAAGCTGGATGTGACCTACAGTTCTGTGTGCTCAGACTCAACTCTGGGTCTGGCACTTGAGGTTTTTTGCTTTTTTGCTTTCTCAATGTCATAAACACAGAAGCTATTTGCAATCATATACGGCTGTGCCACCCCCCTCTCACATTCCTCCACAGGATTTTATTTTTTCAGTTTGTTTGTGTTTTTTTTATTTGTTTTTTTTCCACATGGAGAGATTCCTAGTCAGCAGCCACACCAGAGGGCACCTAGCATGTTTTTTGATGTTTGATGGGGAAAACCGGAGTACCCGGAGAAAACCCACCCAGGCACGTGGAGAACATGCAAACTCCACTCCTTCTTGCTGAGAGGCGAGGTGCTAACCACTGCGCACCGGCATTCTGCTGCTGCATTTTTCCCTCTGTTTTAATGCTGTTGTAGATACTTTACCCTGCTTTTTGATCTTAGTATACTTTGTTTTTTTTCTCCAAAAGCAGCACATCTTTTTGCCTTTAGAACCCACACTGCCTTGTGGAGTAATAAGTCACTGCAGCTCCGGCCTCTACACTCAGCAGAGTAATGGCTTTGGTGGAAGGTCCACATCAGTTCGGTCCTTGCCTCTGTGTGCAGCCCAGGACTCTCCTCGTTCACCGGTGCAGCGCTGCCAGAGCCTGCTGAGAGTACAGTGTCATTATGCTGCAGTAAACATGTAGAGTCAGGGGCACCTCATTTAGCCAAACGATCACTTAGCCGAAGCGCCGCAATGAGCCGTCGAAGCCCGCCGAGAGCACCCCGTGTTTGAGGAGTTATTCAAACATTTGCAAAGACAATATCTCCACTAAATCCAGCAGGATGCCTCATATTTACATTTGATTCAGCGTCGTCGACCCACCCCCGACTCCAAGCAATGCCTATAATGCAGCAACTAAAAATATGAAGAGACAGCATCCTCTTTAACGCTCAGTAGGTGTCAGAGTTACACATCTAGGTCTACTGGGTTTGAGATGAAAAGTTTATTAAGTGTAATTGTGCCGGTGATGGAGTTTCAAATCAAATGTGTATTAAATGTGAACCTGTCGAGAGGCTGATGGTAAACACCTAATGCGCTTTTTTTGTGTGTGTATCTTTTATTATAATGATCAAATGTGAATGGCTGACGTGGTTTTTCGACTGGTCTTGTGGAAAACTATAAGTGTCTGTCTCAGGCCAGGACTTCTGAAATGATACAAAACTTTTATACTTTCAAACTTGTTCATTCAATTTTCATTCATTCAATTTCTATCACCTATCCTGCCATGGGGATGACATTTGGCCTTGGATAATAGTAACACTGACAGACAATTTCCCTACACATGTCTACGCATGTCTTTGGATGGTGAGAGGACACCAGAGAAAGCCCAGTCATAGTGAGGACATGCAAACTCCACACACAAAGACCACTGCTGCACAGAGCCCACAGTCTTCTAATGCTATACCCCTTTCGCATTGACTAGGCTCTTTGCTGTTTTTTCCTGTAACCCAGCTGAAACCAAACACGAGTTGCTTTGCAAACTGTGGACTTATTAGATGTTTTAACTGTGTTTGGTGTGTTGAAATTGTAAATAACTAAAGGGGTATTCAACAAAGGAGCTAACTTTGAATCACCATATATATATATATATACAGTGTTCCCGTACTCGTCCAAACAATTAGTGACATATCCCAGTTCGTTGAATCCAAACACATGCAAAGCTCCTCCACAGCCTTATTGGGACACTTTTAAGATGTCCTCTTGACAGGTTTGCAGAGCTGCAGCCTCTGTTTGTACACAGGAATCAGGTAAACCATGATGTGACTGACTGTATATATGTAATAATATGTACATATTAATTTATGTCCATGGTTAATAATGTCAATATGAACTAATCGTATTATAAATAACAGAATTTACACATGTAACCTCTGTTGTTCAGGCAAATATAATATCTCCATGTTATTATTTAAAACACGTCATACTGATAATGATTACATAAGATAATAGGTTATTTGGGGTGTTTTACTTACCTGAATCTTGATGACGTGGACCTACATTGGTGAGGCATTGGTCCATTGTCTTCTCCTCTCTGATGGGGCATTTAATAAAATCATTAGCTCTCATATAAACACACATATTTTTACAGGAGACTCAGACAGAGTCTACTCTTGAGACACTGTCGTGACCTGTAGGACTTTTACAGTGTTAAGCTCAAACATCTGTGATGAGAAAATCATACAATGTCGACATCAGTCATAGTCCAATCATGACTCAGAGAAACATCAGAAACTATCATCTTTACTCAATTTTGGTTAAAAAAAAAAAAAAAAACCTCACAATAATCTCGGTAATGGGAGAAAATGTATCATTTAAAGCTACAACAATGAACATTCATTTTGACATATCTCAGACAGTTGCTCATTACTTTTTCTCTGAAAAAATCCACAGACTGAACTGTAAAAGTCCTACAGGTCATGACAGTGTCTCAAGAGTAGACTCTGTCTGAGTCTCCAGTAAACATGACTCAAATACAGAGTACATGTCTGTCTGTCTCTGTGACTGTCACTCATGCTCTCAGACCCACTCACTCATCTTTGTTTAAGGCTGGGTTCTAACACTTTTATAGTGTTGATCTTATCTGATCTTAACACAGAAAGGGTGTTTATGAGTCCAATTTTTAACACCCACAGTGTTAATTCACTTGTGAACTTTTGTCAAAGAACATTTTGTCTGAATAAATGGTCACAAATGAATTTATCTTGTTAACGTTTGTCAAAGAACAGCTGGTTTGTATAAATCAAGATTCAGGTAAGTTCAAAACCCCAAATATCTTTTTATCTTATGTAATCATTATCAGTGACGTGTTTTAAATATAACATGGAGATATTATATCAGCCTGAACAAGACACCACATATGTGATTGTTTGTATGAATAGGATTAGTTCAGATTGACATTATTAACCATGGACAATAATTATACATATTTAAAATCGGGCAAAAATATGAATATGTCCATGAACTGGAAAAATAAAATAAAAATCTGACGTCCCATCTGATAATGACAAAAACATCTCATCAACATCCATCCAGAGCATATATTTAAGAAGACCAGCAGGATACATTTACAAACTGGAGAAATCAGCGAGTGGAAGGAGACAGCCATGTTGATAGAACAACATGGCGGCTGTGAGGCAGGGATAAAAAAAACATCTATTAGGCTAGTAATTGCTGCACGATTAGCAGAAGTGCTATTTGGCTCGGCTCAGGCTTTTTCTGCAGAGTTTGGAAGAAATACACCTACTGGAGCCTCCTGATACAATAGAACTGCCTGGGCGGCCATACATCCTGCGCAACACCCCCATTCCCGCCGCCCCCACGGGCCTCGCTCTATCAATCCTCCCCCCTCCGCGCTGTCTGGACAGGGACCAGCTGGCTTCATTAGGGCCTCCTCCATTCCACATTGCCTGCTTTTTTGCACATTTTTCCAGTGTTTTATCTGAAGCGCTGTCCATCGGTAGACCCTCATACATATTTTCTTGGCGTTTCTGCAGCCGAACAACTGGCTTCTAATGAAACAATCCATGTGTCCATTGTAAAGCTTTTCTTTTTTAATTAATCTTTGTGTCTGCCTCCACTTTTTTGTGTTAGAGCTTCATTGCTTGCCATCACTGGGAGAGAATGGGTTTTAATAGTCAGAGAAGCAGCAGTTTCAAAGAAGAGCCAAAGTCAAACTCCACCTGGAAAGGTAAACTTGGACTTTTATTATATTTTACTGCCCACTGCTCTATTACTGCACTATCTCAGGCATTATAATGAAAACCTTTTCACTTCAAAGACGCATTTACATTTGGTATAATATAGTTTAGGTCCCAAAAGCACTCTTTCAGTTGTATTTTTATTTTCTGAATGGCTACAAATGATTCTAATAGACCATAGCTTCTCATGTGGCAGCCCTCTCTAACCTTTTGGAAATAAATGTTGTAGTCTTTTGATTGAATGGAAGCATGATGTAAAGCACTCTGGCTGCCCAAGCAGGCCGCATACAGCATAAAGGTCCAAGGTTCAACTCCTGGGCTGCATGTTCTTCCCCTGCTCAGGTGATTTTACTCTTGTTACTACCAGTGCCATCTGGGTAGGCTCCCGTTGAAAGCGCTTGCAAAAGGGAGGTTATTGTCTGGGAGTAGTTCGGTGAGGCCATGGAGAAGGACTATCGGTCGGCCCCAAAGAAATTTGGGCAAACCAGAGGGGAAAGCAGTGCCCTGCTATAAAAGAATCTGCTGACTTCAACTATGGACATTTTTGGGTGGTGGAAGGAATACTTTGACACATGCCACCGACATGTCTTCCACTGAGGAAGCAGAGGCCGAGTGCTCAGAGGTGGACTCGTCCATCACCCAAGCTTAAGTCACTGAGGTAGTTGGGAAGCTCCTCGGGGGTGGATGAGTACCTCAAGTCTGGATGTTGTGGGGCTGTCTTTATTGACATGCATCTGCAACATTGCGTGGCGGTTGGGGACAGTACCTCTGGACTGGCAGACGGGGTGGTGGTCCCTCTTTTTAAGAAGGGGGACCGGAGGGTGTGTTCCAACTACAGAGGGATCACACTCCTCAGCCTCCCCGTCCATGTACGACCGGAGCAGGAGCAGGAGCAGGAGCTTGATTTGCATTGCCGGCAGTAAGTCCGACCTGTTCCCTGTGCATGTTGGACTCCAGCAGGGCTGCCTTTTGTCACCGGTCCTGTTCATTATCTTTATTTCTAGGCACAGCCAGGAGCCAGAGGGAGTCCAGTCTGGGGACCACAGGCTCACTTCTCTGCTTTTTGCAGATGATGTTGTCCTGTTGGCTCTACGCTTCAGCATGCACTGGGACAGTTTGCAGACAGACAAGTTTGAAGCAGCAAGTCCAAGGCCGTGGTTGTCAGTCAAAAAAGGGTAGCTTGACCCCTTCAGGTTGGTGGAGAGCTCGTGCCTCAAGTGGAGAAGTATATTGGGGTTGTGTTAACGAGTGAGAAAAGGAGGGAGCGTGAGGTTGACAGGCAGCTTCTGCAGTGATGCAGTTGATGTACCAATCTGTTGTGGTGAAGAAGGAGCTGAGCTCTAAGGCAAAGCTCTTGATTTACCGGTCAGTCTATGTTCCTACTCTCACCTATGGACATGAGCTTTGGGTCATGACCGAAAGAACAAGATCCTGGGTACAGGCGGCCGAAATGAGCTTTCTCAGCAGGGTGGCTCGGCACTCCCTTAGAGAGCTCGGTTACTCGGGAGGAGCTCAGAGTAGAGCCGCTGCTCCTCCTCATTGAGAGGAGCCAGCTGAGGTGGCTCGGGCATCTGTTTCAGATGCCTCCTGGACGCCTCCCTGGGGAGGTGTTTCCGGGCACGCTGGAAGGACTATGTCTCTCGGTTGGCCTGGGAACGCCTCGGTATTCCCCCAGAAGAACACTTGAGGTAGTGTCTGGGGAGCGGGAAGTCTGGGCCTATCTTGTTGGCGAATAAATCTTTTCCTTATCTTTGTCTCAAATCCAATCAGCTCCATAGAGGTGGTCAACGGTTTTCCACAACATCTGGTGAGCCCATGGTTCAACTCAAGCGATTCGCTTGGCACAATACAAGATGGATTTACCCAAGTTTGGAAACTCCCAAATCTCGAGAGAATACAGCTGCAGAATAATAGTGCAGGAATCGAACCACCTACCACTCTACCACTGAGCCACTGCGCCCCTACTGAGCTTGAACAGAAGAACACTGAAGAACACTTGAGGTAGTGTCTGGGGAGCTGGAATAACTCTTTTTCTAGACACAGCCAGGAGTAGAATAACTGGCTGCTGACAGTGAATTTCCCCACAGATAAAGCCATTCTCATTCTAAAGCCAGTCTCATTCTGTTGATGTTAATAAAATGTTCTGATATTTTTTAATGTGGTATAATGTGTTTTATTGTTTTGTTTCTGTAGAATAACTCTTTTACTTTTGATTTGTTTTTCTTAATATTAAGATGACACAATGACAGTGTGAACTGTGGGGAGAGCGGGAATCGAACCACCTACCACTCTACCACTGAGCCACTGCGCCCCTACTGAGCTTCTCCTGAGTGACCGAGCTCCTCACCCTATCTCTCTCTATCTAAGGGAGCGCCCAGCCACCCTGCGGAGAAAGCTCATTTCGGCCGCCTCCGGGATCTTGTCCTTTCGGTCATAACCTACAGCTTATGACCATACAGTGGCATGAAAAAGTATGTGAACCTTTTTAAAAGACAGGGTTTTCTGAATAAATCTGTTTTAAAATGTAATCTGATATTTGTCTAAGGGTATTGACAAACATAATGTGACTAAAAATAATTACACAAAAAAATTCTGATCTTTGTATGTATTTATGGAACACACTCATTCAACATTCCTCAACCAGGCACTTCCTGTAGCTGTGGATCAGACCTGCACATTGTTGTGGAGGATTTTTAGCTCATTCATCCTGGCAGAATGCCTTTAGCTCCGTCATTTTCTTTGGACGTCTCATGCGTATGTCATTCCATAGGAGCTCTATTGGGTTGAGGTCTGGGCTCTGTCTTGGCCACTCCAAAAGTCGGATTTTGTTTTTCTAAAGCCATTCTGTTGTGGATTTGCTCCAGTGTTTTAATCATTGCTGATTCTTATCCCAGCCCTTTCACACTTGACTGCAAACTGTCCCAGTGCACACTGAAGGTTCTGGCTTGATGGAGCCAACAGGATATCCTCTGCAAAAAGAGACAAAATCATGTGGTCCCTACACCGGACTTCCTCCAGCTCCTGGCTGTGCCTAGAAATCCTGTCCATAAAAACAATGAACAGGACCGGTGACTAAGGGCCAAACTTCTCCCAGCCCGCTTGGCCTGCCGGTACCCATCAGCTGCTTCAGGAGTCCCACAGGCCAGCCAGGCTTGATAGGTCTCCTTCTTCAGCTTGACGGCACCCCTTACCTTCGTGTGTCCACCACGTGTTAGGGGATTGCCGCCACGACAGATAATGGAGACTTTATGGCCACAGCTCCGAGACTCCTCGTGTCAACAATGGAGGCGGAAAACATGGTCCACTCGGACCAATAGAGCCTCACAGTATGTTTGGGTCTGCCAAGTCTATCCAGCTCCTTTCCTGCCTTCAGATCCAACTCACCACCAGGTGGTGATCAGTTGAAAGCTCCGCCCCTTTCTTTATCCGAGTGTCCAAGACATGTGGCCGGAGGTCAATGATTTACTTTGTGTTTTTTTTGTCTGGCTTCTATCCTAGGATGGCTTCCCTTATGTTTGAACCTGGTGTTCGTTATGGACGCCAAGTCCAATAACAAAACACTGCTAGGGTTTAGATCAGGGGGGCTGTTTCTCCCAATGATGCCCCTCCAGGTGTCACTGTTGTTGCTCATATGAGCGTTGAAGTCATCCAATAGAACGACGGAGTCCCATTTCGAAACACTTTCCAGCACCCCTCCCAGAGACTCCAAGAGGGCAAGGCACTGCCATTTGGCCCATAAGCACACACAACAGTGAGAGACCTATCCCCGACCCGAAGGTGCAGGGAAGCAACCCTCTCCTTCACTGGGGTAAATTCCAACACATGGCGACTGAGCTGGGGGACTATGAGCAAGCCCACACCAGCCCGCCGCCTCTCACCGCAGGCAACTCCAGAGTAGTGGAGAGTCCAGTCTATTTCGAGCAGTTGGGTTTCAGAGCCCAAGCTGCATGTGGAGGTGAGCCAGACTATCTCTACTCTGTGTCTAGTGGCCCTGTGAAGTAAGACCCGGCCACTAGGCGTTCGCATGTGAGCCTTAATCCCGGGCCTGGCTCCAGGGTGGGGCCCCGTTGCGCCATACAGGGCAAAGTCACAGTCCTGGACATTATCCTCATAATAAGGAGGATTTGTCTGACACATCACCCATGACCATGTGAGACTCTACCATGGGCAAATAGCCCCCAACAACATAGCTCCTAAGATTATTCAGGCGCTCAAACCCCTCCACCGTGTTAAGATTGCAGTTCGAAGGAGGGGACAATATTTCATTGTCTGATAAAGAAATTACATGTATAACAAACCAGTCATTGAATGGAAAATGTGTAGTTAAAAAAGCATCTATCAGTTATTCTATTCGCAGCATACACTTTTTGTTTTATATAACCGACAGCCCAGGTCTGGTTCAGACTGGGTTTTGTTTGTGCTCACTGTTGAAAAGATTTAATCCACTGCCTAATTTATGACATGCCATTATTTATTTATTTGATTATTTTGTAAATTATTTATCTATTGAATTATTAATTCTTCTTCATGACTGGCTTACATTATTCATGACTTAATTTGAGATTATTGCATCATGCTGCCGCACTGTTGCAGTGTTGGGTCGCCTTTTCACATCGAATCAGACACAGATATTAAATCCAGCTGTGGGGCTGTTTCTGCTTTGGCTGAAAGAAGAAAAAAAATTATGGAGAAAGGTGCTATTAACATACAGACTGTACTCACTGGAGAAACAACAGAGTCAGTCTGAAGGGGAACAGTGAGCCGACCATGAGTGATCATCTGAAGGCAGCAGCGGTTCAGCTTATGAGTATCAGTATCATTTATTATTCAACTGTGGTTCAGGATTCCACCAAGTTCTGGGAAGCCTGGAAAAGTTGACATTTGCAAAAAAATTGGTTTAAGTTTTATTAATCAGTTCACAATAATTGGAATGATGTTGACCAACTGGATCCAAACCAGAAAGAAACCAAGGTCAGTGCAGGGTATACACTACACGCTCAAACTGAATTGCTGGCTTTATTGGTTTATTTTCAGATGGACAGTGCATGCTAATTAACAGTATCTGTAAAACATGCAAGAATTTGTTTAATTGTATTTATTTACAGAGTTGTAGTAGAAATGTAAAAAATAAAATCACATAATAAAATGTGCAAATGTTGGCATACACACGTATTTAATTACTGTAACAGTTAATTTTGTTTACAAGTTTGAATGGCTACTAAATGAGTGAGTAACCCTTCTCACCTGTGATCTGTTTGCTTGTAATCAGTGTGTGTGTATAAAAGGTCAGTGAGTTTCTGGGCTCCTGACAGACCCTTGCATCTCTCATCCAGTGCTGCACTGACGTTTCTGTATTCTGAGTCATGGGAAAAGCAAAATAATTGTAGTGTACAAACTCTAATTCAGAAGTAAAAAATTAACAGGTCAGTTAAACCAACAAAAATTTCAGCCACAACTGCCAGATAAATTGTTTGGGATGCAAAGAAAAACCCACAGACTTCAGCTGAAATACAGGACTCGCTGAAAAAAAGTGGTGTGGCTTTTTTAAGATGCACAATAAGGAGGCACCTGAAGAAAATTGGTCTTCATGGTCAAGAAAGCCATTACTACGCAAAATGCCACAAAGTATTCAGCTTACATTATGCCAAAAAACAAAGAGACAAGCTAAGATAGAGATAAGCAAACTTCTGGAACAAAGTCATTTGGAGTGATGAAACCAAAATGTAACTTTTTGGCCACAACCTTAAATGTTACATTTGGAGAGAATTCAACAAGGCCTATGATGAAAGGTACACCATTCCTACTGTGAAACATGGAGGTGGATTGCTGATGTTTTGGGGATGTGTGAGCTACAAAGACACAGGAAAACATGAATGCAGCATGTTCTCAGAGAACACTGGAGGAAGCTGCACATGGGACGTACTTGGACGTTCCAACATGACAACGATCCAAAGCACAAGGCCAAGCCGACCTGTGATTAGCTACAGCAGCATAAAGTGAAGGTTCTGGATTTGGCCTTCTCTGTCTCCTGACCTCAATAAAATTGAGCCACTCTGGGGAGATCTCAAACGTGCAGTTCATGCAAGATAGCGCAGGAATTCACAGGAACTGGAGGCTTTTTGCCAAAAAGAATGGGCAGCTTTACCATCTGAGAAAATAACGTGCCTCATCCACAACGACCACAAAAGACTTCAAGCTGTCATTGATGTTAAAGGTGGCACTACATGGTATTAAGAACTGGGCTATGTAAACCTTTGATCAGTGTCATTTGGTTAGTTTCTGTTGTCATTATGATTTATAAGAAGTAAACACAATTGTTTAACAATGGCTTCGCCCAACCACTAACTATAAGTAAAAAAAAAAACGCTTTTGGTGTTATCATTCATATTCTCTAAAAAATGTGTATGTAAAATTATGAGCACAACTGTATACAGTATGAGCAAGTTAAAATCACTACAGCCATGGCCATTAGCAACACTGAAGAGTGAGTTTCAGTCTCATTAGTTATAAAAGTGTTTTCATGTCTGAACAGAGACAATATGACGTCTGTACATGCTTATATCTGTGAAGCATTTATTGCTGAATAGGCATTTTCTTATGATGTTTTTAACTTCTTCACAATTATTCACCATTTATTTTAATGCTAACATTGTACCACTTTTTCCTCTAGAAACATTAAAACGCATAAACGTTTAGGACAAACATGTCTTTGTCATAGCCTTACTCTCTCTGACAAGTAAGTTATTATAGAAATATTAAATTCCTGTATGTCCCTGCACACAGTCACACACACTTATGTTTGCAAACACTTTAAGGTTCTTACAGAGACATTACTTATATACACAATGTACAAAACTATTCCAAACCATACAAGCATGGCATAGTTAAATAGTTGGACTCTTAACTCTTTTACACAAGAATCCTGTCTAAACACATTGCTCTGGCGTGTGCAAAAAAGCTATTTATGAAACATCCATCCATCTTCTACCGCTTATCCGGGGCTGCATCGCGGGGGAAGCAGTCAAAGCAGATACTCCAGCTCTTCCGAGGGGATACCGAGGCGTTCCCAGGCCAGCCGAGAGACATAGTCCCTCCAGCGTGTCCTAGGTCTCCCCCGGGGTCTCCTCCCGGTGGGACATGCTCGGAACACCTCCCTAGGGAGGCGTCCAGGAGGCATCTGAAACAGATGCCCGAGCCACCTCAGCTGGCTCCTCTTGATGTGGAGGAGCAGCGGCTCTACTTTGAGCTCCTCCCGGTGACCGAGCTCCTCACCATATCTCTAAGGGAGCGTCCCGCCACCCTGCGGAGAAAGCTCATTTCAGCCGCTTGTATCAGGATTCTTGTTTTTTTAATCATTTATAAAAAAATCAACTTTACAATTAAACATTTTTTAGCATTTCCCGCACTTGTGGGAACCTGTTGTAGAGACAGGCTTAAAATGCAGCAAACTGGAATCACATCAGTTACATGAAATATCTTAATAAAGTATTTGATCAGTATTCCACAGGGCTGTGAACATGCACTCATATTTTTGATGTAAATATATAAATTGTCTTTTACAGCAACATGACTTATCCGCTGTGAATACATGAGATTTGTGCTAAACCACTGAATAGGAGGCAGTCATCTCCACGGATAATCTGTGGAGCTGTATTTATTGTAATAAGACTTATGTTCTTATTTCTATAAATATTTCCATCATATGGTACAGTTCAGTTTGTGTTTTTAGTTGTGTTTCAATAATCAAAGGAGTACAACTGGACCCAAAGCAAGTGTCCAGTCTTTTGGACACCTCTCCATCATTACCAAGGCAGCAAAGATACTGTAAGACGGGGCTTAACCCTGCAGTCTGATGAAAACATAAAATGCACAATACATCATAACCAGACCCTAAATGCTATATGTTTTCCCCAAAAAAATAAAAAATCTCATGATTGTTCCAGCATGACTGGCACTCGGATTGCCTGGAAAATAGTTTTGGTGAGAGTATTGGTGATGAAATTCTAGCTCTGGTGAAGTTCTGGAGTGGCAGAGGCAGAATTTGGTCAGGTCCTTAATGATATCAGGGTGCGCACCTAATTCCAAAACAAAATTATGAAGATTAAAGCTAAAGGCTAACAGTCACGTTTCTCATACAAGGACTCACGTTTGTATGGTTCAGGCTGGGAACCAACTATTATGGTATTTATGGTTGTTTGGTTGGTTCCTGAAACAAGAAGCAGCACAAAGCCTGGCTGCTGTGAAAGAGGTAACAGTAGAAACATAAGCCAGAGCAGGGTCGTTCCAAACCCTTCAGCACAAAACTAAACTTCATCACGAGGTATTTGGCTTTAGTTAATATCAAACTAAAAGCATTTTATAGTGTTGCTCTTGCTGCAGATGAGTTTAAAAGAACCCCAGCTGAAAATGTAAATAAAAGAGAGGACGTTGTTTGAAAAGCAAATCAATTTCCTTGCTTCTTATGTAAATGTAAATAATCCAAATGTAGGAAGCCGCGTTGCATTATCAATCAGGTCTTGAATAGCTCGGTGCATAGACACCCGCTGATAACATAATCTGGGTATCAAAGAATACACACATTCTTTAGGAGCGTGTATATTTTAAAAGCCCAGTGTTTTGCAGCGTATTTCATTGACAGCTCCATTCATATCTGTCGACATCTCTTAATCGCTTCATGCTGGATCAGGACTGCAGCGCTATCGGAGTTGGAAGTGGAGAACTAAAGAGAGCTGTCATGTTGCATTCAGAGGGAGAGGTGTGTGCTCGATGGGTCTGATGTATGTGCCGCAGAGATAACAACCCCACAGCGGCTCATGGGGCTACGGCACCGCTCCGACTACTCACTCCTGACCTGCAGGGAAAGCAGATAAAAAAGTGTCTTTACATTATTGATAGACACATAGTCAGGTGTTTATTAGTTATTATTATCTTATTGTTATTTATCTTATTTAGCAAAAGTCAAGGCCTTCCCGGGCTACAGTGATCTTGAGAAAGCCATCCTTGCTTTTGTTGGCTCCTACCTCAATAATTGTAATGTGCTCTATGTCTAAGTAAAACAGTCTTTTGTCTCTTGACTTAGATTTGTAAAAAATGCTGTTGCTAGAAAGCATGATCATGTCACTCCTGTTCTCCCTCCACCAGCCCCCTGTACAGTTCAGAATTAATTTAAACTTTTGTTGTTTGTTTGTAAAGAAATGAATGGCCTTGCACCTTTATATTAATGTGAGATTTGAAGCATCCATCAATGTCTGTTTGAGGTCCCACGGTCAAAGTACAAACAGAGGGTTTGCAGTAGCTGGTCCTAGACTGAAGGAACCTTCCCAATGAGCTGTGTACCAAACCTCATTATTCAGAAAAGCAGTGACACAGTTTCTTTTTTAAAGTATTTTATGGACTTATTGCTTGTTGTGTTTATTATGTAGTTGTTTTTTTTATGATGTGAAGCACATTGGTCAATTTTGGTTGTTATAAGGTTCTATAAATAAAGTTTTATGATGTGTTGTTTTTTTCTGCAGCAGTATAGCATAGTGTAGTATGGTTTGCGTCGGGTTAGTAGGGGCTTGTGTTTCCACTGTGCTGTGGTAGGACAGCAGGGGGACTCACCATGGCAACCTATGCTTGTGTTTAATGCAATGTTTTAATTAAAATAATAAATGCAAGCTTTACATTTTTTATTCTTTCTTTTCGTAATATGATTGTTTATCACAAGAAGAAGACTTGTGATTTTCTTTGATAAAATCTTTGTCATTGCCCAATAAATAATTATTTATTGTCAAATCAACATACTGCTGTGTTTAACTCCACCCTTTGGACAGAGGACAAAGTGGTAGAGTTAAACATGCTGACCTGGCCCATCCCATAAACCTCATTTCATTACACACTGCGGTGAGCCAAAACAGAGAATGATTTCAGCTGTTAGCCCTCCTGCCTCGAAGCAAGGAGATCAATGCAATATGTGAACGTAAACATCCCAAAATAAATGAATGCGAGAGCCCTCAACTGGTGAGTTTACTTAATTTATTCTTTTGCCATGTCAACTCCTACAATGAAAATAAAATAGGAAAAGTTACATAGCTTTATCAAGACCTCTGTGTGGACTAGTGGCAGGCAACGTTTAAATTGCTTAAGCTACGTAAAGGCTAAGCTACATTCGAAAAAGAAAATACATCTCTGCATTTTTAAGAAAATAATGTTTTTATGATAAAGTCACTCTTTCTGGCTGTATTTGAGAGGTTTAATTTTAAGTTGGCTTCTATTGAGCATTAGGTGCTGAGGGGGCTTCTCAGTGCCTCAGCTAATACACTCCTATTAAACTCTGACAGTGACTGAGGGTACTGTATTTGTTGAGTTTGTAACTTTTTGTCTCACACTATGCCCTCGCTCCCTCTTTAGACCAGCCACCACTGAGTGCACAAAAAATATACATAACTGCAATGTCACTCATTCTATATAGTCAATATTATTATGCACTTTTGTAAAGTCACTGCTGCAAATCATGCACTGTTGACTAATCTTAACAGGCCCCCCTAAACACTCTAAACTGGACAACAGGTTTCTATGGGGGGGCCGTGGGAAGGGGCCGCTCCACAAGGAACAAGCACACTCGTAGTAGTGTAGTAGTGGATTGATACAACTGGTGGGAGCGTGGGGCTAATGTGGGATTCTTCAGGTGGAATGGTTTTCAGGCCACGGGTCAGGCTGGTGCTGCCCTGCACACCATGTCGGTTTTGCAGGCTTACAAGGTTGACCTACTCAGAGACTTGAGCACGGCGGGCGTTTCTAGAACTTTGCCGAACCGCAGACCTCTCTCTCCGTGCAACCAGGCAGACAGCCCGCTTGGCCGTTCTATGGCTGCTACAGAGAGGCCTCTGTGGCTGAACCTCACAGACATCAAGGAGAAGGATTGGTCTTTCTTCCTTGATGCCCCAATCTCGCCTTCTGGCTTTTTGATGCTGTCACCACTAGGTTTTAGGAGGCAAAACGCTATGAGGAAGTGTTTTTGAGGTTCTACGTCACCAACAGAGATTATTTAGGACAATTCTTGGTGCTTGACAACCGATTACACAGAGATTGTTCCCCATAGCATATTTCAACAGAGCATCTCGTTCCCGCTTTTTCCTGCTTCCAATATCTTTCAATAGGTGTTCATAGTGACTTTTAAAAAAATAATAAAACAATCCCACCGCTTTATAATTTTCTAATGCAGTGTGCTCCTTAAAAACAAAAAACACTCTCATTGACTCACCAGGGTCAGACTCCAAAGGAAAGGTAAATTTCTCCGTCTTGTCCAAGGAACCTTCCACAATGTGAACAAAATGAGCGAGTGTCAAACTGTCATCATTGCGGGCACTATACAGCCGTTACCTCCTGATGCCCTGAGGTTACAGAATACTAATATTTATGAGTTTGGTATCTCCAAAGAACCGAACCAAAAGTGTTATAATAAATGCAGTGGTGTTGGGTGGTGGGCCGCTCCAGTTGGGGCTGTACATGACTGACGGGGCCCCAGTCTCAGGGGTCCTCACACCCACTTCACATCCAACACTGATGTGCTGCGTACGAACACATGTGAATGACAAACATCTGCCGTAATGAGCCCCACGCCGCTCTCCAACTTGTGATTGACTTGACTATAAAAAGTCCATGAAAGTGTAAATCATGAGCTGCATTGTACAGCGCGCCTCTGCCTTCCCCTGCTCCGTAATGAAGCAGTCATTATGATTATTTTATAGGCCTGAAGTTTTTAAAAACTACAAGAATGCATTACTCTGCATAATGAACAGATGTTGTGGCAACAAGCACATACATTATGCATAAAAAATTATTTCAATTTTGATTGTAGATGCTGATTTATTGAGACAAGTCTGGCTTACAGCAGTAATGGATTTAGGATGTGCTTTTGTTGTGTTATTTCTATAATTAATAATAGGGAGGCAGTGCATTATATATGCTTTGTATTCATAAAGATGAGAGGGCTGAAGTTCTAACAGATAAAATACTACCGGCTGAACATAAAGCGCAGCAGATTAATTAGTTAGGAGACTTAAAGCCATTTAAATGAAAATAAAAGTCACTTCTCTAATGCCTTATTGACTGAGTTTTGATATGTCGAAGAGAAAGAGCATCACAGATTTGATGAACCCCAATTAGACAAATGACAAGCTCATTAGGCTGACAAGACGTCATGGTAATGTTCTTTAGGAAGTGGAGTTATAGAAGCAGCGGGTTATGACAAGTTTGCTTTTAACGGCACGAGGGTAAAAAACTGAACTATTCAGAGAAGAGCAGTTTAAAGGGACAGTAGTAAGTGTGCATTCTTGAGATACTTTTGAGATAATTTATTCTCTAAAGTGGAAAGTTGACAGTGGAAATTTGATTCAAACTATTCCCAAGTATCGCTGAGGCACACTTACCAAATACTACATTTTCTCTGGCACAGACTTTGCCTTTCCATGAAAGATCTAAATTTGCATTAGAGAATGTTCATGCAGTAAATAGTTCTCTCAGGTGCAGAGGTACTGCCATCTACAAATACATGGGCAGATGTAAAAATCGACAATTTTATCACAACTTAACAATGTTTCCCCTAAAAACATGACAAAGACTACTGTGATTTTTCAATTAGAGCTGCCTTGTGAGCTTTCAGACAGATAGGCAGGAGTCAGGCGTGACCCACTATTAATGACTCATTTATAGCATAAATGATCTCATTTGTGTATGGAGCCTTTATTGAACAACATAGCCAAAATATTTTAAATGTGTGACAAATAAAAGAGAGAGATTATGCTCAACTATTTTAGATGTGTACTTTTTAGCTACTTCTAGTGGCACCTCACACTGGGCTCAGGGTCACTGTTGTCAAACACAGTGGAAATGGGTCTAATGGCTGTTTCTCTTAAAAACATGAAACATAATTCATTTAGTTCATACATTTCTTGCACAAGCTGGACTGTTGACTCCTCCAGTGCTCAGTTTGTCCTGTGTGGGCAGCTCTATGGCTGTCTGTATGTAGCTTTATGTGTATTCTTCCAACATAAAAGAGGTGATTGTAGACTATGTTTTAAACACTGTTTACACTGGTGTTTAAAATCAAGAAAAAAGCATTACTTAAAAATGTAACATGATTTCTGTACAACATTAGTACTTCTTTTGGGAGTTTCACTGGTAACATCATGTGAGGGCAAGAAGCCACGGCCTTGTCTGACTGTAGACCTGCCTCTGAGACCCACATGTCCACAGACCGAGCAGGACCTGTTGGAACACGTCCAGGTTCTGCTGCACAAGGCCTTACATGAAGTGGGCCGGCCTTTGGCTGCACACAGTAGAATTAATGATTTGAAGACACATAGTTGGTGAATAATTGATTCCAGCCCCAAGGATGGTTAGGAGCTGAGTAAAAGACTAATAAATCATTTGTGGAGCTGCCAGTTGTCACTTTCAATTATTTCTGGCTTTGTGATAAACTGCTGCACCTGCCAGCTGCTGGGCACAGGGTTCCTCCAAGCACAACGTGACCACTTTACCTAAACTTTGCTCTCTGTCTGCCTCACACAAACCACTGTCTTCTGTAAGAAGTCAGTCAAGAATCTGTTTTTGTAGAGAATTTATTGGAATTAACTAAGGGTGCTTCTGCAACAGAAACAAAACAATGACCCGCCACAGTCTTGCTCCATCCAAATATTGCCTCAGTCAGTCAGCACTCAGCTTTTTACTGGACTTTACATTAAGCTTGAAACAAACTAATTAATCATTATTGCCAGGTATTGCTTTAAAAATGTGAGCATCTCTGACTTTTTTGAGAGACATTTAGTCTGTCTTTTCGGTATGGGGCTGTGGCAGCAGGAGCTGCTGCTGAGCCGCTCCCCCCGGTCTTGGTGCAGCTTTAAAAACTCCTCATATTCACTGACGTAAATTACCATCTTATGTATTTTGGGTGTATGTTTTTGGTTGCTTCCAAAAGGAAATATTGCACAATAAAAGGCTACAATCAATTCTAAACAGTGCTGTAGCATGAGGCAGCACAGTCAGTGTAATGGGCCCAAGAAGTGGAGGGTCCATACTGTAAATGTAAGTGAAGGGAGAATTTGAATACTTTATCATGTGTTAAAAGATGATTTACTTCATGATCCTGTATGTTGTATTTAAAATGACTTGTGAACCTGTCACAGTGCAGTGAGTGGCCTTTGAGCTGTTATACTCATATTCTGAGGACTATATCACCCAACAGTTCAACATTACTTAGCAATTACGCATACATTTAAATGCCCAGTATGTACTGCAGGTAGGTTGCTCTTAATATGGTAGCCCTGCAGGGTCAAACTGTTTTCTAAAAACTAATCATGAAAAAATAGGTCTGATGATGAGATCTTTTTTTTTGTTGTTAGGAAATCTGGTCATTAATGTTCTAAGCAAGGTATTATTTTCAAAAGAAACACATGTACCTCTCCTCCAGTTTGTCCTCTCTCAGCAGCTGTACAAGGTTTTTAAGTAATCAAACTCACACTTTGTTCTACCAAGCTGTAAATATTTTATTTTCAAGATTTGAAAACACAGTTGGCAGTCACTCAGTGGTAGAGCGCTCGTCCTATAACCAGTAGGTTGGCAGTTTGATTCCCACAAGACACTTCACCCACCTTGCCTCCAGTGTTTCCTACAGTGCCACAGCACTGGTGTATGAATGTAAGTGTAATCTGGACTGGCTGAGGTTAGTCTTGTCTCTGCCGGTGTTGGCCCTCTCCTCTCTACACACACCCAGCTTTCAGGTGTGTTGTTTGGATTGTGGAAAGCACTGCAGGCACTTGATTTTCTTGTTCACAGACTCTAGGCAGTTTCGTGTTCAACAGTAGCTGGCGGCTTCATAACCTTATAGGAGTAAGGACAAAACATAAAGACACAAGAAGGGAACACACAGACCAAGCTAACCTACTGTTCTAATACATTCTCATCTTAAAATAGCTGCATAATAAACACTTTACAGCTTTTCACATAACATGGCGTCTGAGCTAAAGAAAACCTCAGTAGCATATTTCCCATAGAAATGATGACACAAATGTGCCACCCAGCGGTGTAACAGTCACTGCTTTACATCAGAATGGAAGAATGTTCAGAGAGGCTGTAGGTGCCAAATGATGCCATTGCGATTGTGGTGTCCGTGAGTCTGTGCCTACATAGTTACCACCAGACCTACCACCACCAAAGTGTGAATGGGTGAATGGAAGCATTAAAAGGTACAAAAAGGGCGTTTAACATTTCACTATACAACATTTTACACAATACACCTTCAAATTTTTAACTTCAAGAAAACAGAACAAATGAATGAATGAATTTTGTGAGGAAAGTAGGATTACTAAACCATTATAACTTAATATAGCTGCTCTGATTTTGCTTCACATTAAAAATAAAATTTTAGTGTTACTGTGGCTTCTCTCCCGCTCCATCATCATCTTCCCACCATCTAAAGCAAGGGTGTTCAAATAACCTTTAGTTCAGAACAATGAGACAGTGTACAATTTAGAATGAATGGTCAGGTTTTAATTCTCGCAAGAATGAAGCAAATCACACACATGCGACAATGGTACAGAGTGGGTTCCCTTTCGAGGGAACTCAACACTGCGTCGTGCAACGACACTTTGGGGAACGCCCTCAGCGTGACGGCCCTGAAGCATGAATGAAACTTAGACCAATCTTGATTGGTACCACGTCACAGCGTAGTGAGTGCCGGCCTACCCGGAAGTATAAAGGGACGCCGCATCACGCACACGCCAGCTTTTCGCTCTTCAGCAAATGCCCTGGGTGTGAACGAGAGACTTGTTGAGAAACTTTTGAATGAAAAGTATGGCAGAACAGTTTAAGAAGTGTCTGTACCCCTGCCCTCGTTACATTACGGGTAGGGACACGCACTCGTGGTGTTTGATCTGCTTGGGAGCACAGCACGCTTGGTCAGCTCTCGAGGGAGCTGGCTGTGTGCACTGAGAGGCAGGGTGCTGCGCTCCCGCCTGGCCGTGTTTGACCGGGCCGGCCAGGCTCGCGTTCCCCGTGGTTGAGGTCCCGTTGCCGCCGAGGCGGCGCGGCGGCTGAGATTGTGGGGATCGCAGCTGGGACTGTTTGATGCGATTGGCACAGCTGAGGCTGTTCTCCGTCCTTCATCAGACAGCTCGGATGCATTCCTCCCTGTGCAGGAGCCGCGAGGCGCTTCTCCGGCAGGGGGAGACGGTCTGATGCTTGAGCTGTCCACGTCTGAGGACGTGGACTTGCTCACCATTAAAAGAGGTGTGCGTGCCCCTGCCCTCGTTACATTACGGGTAGGGACACGCACTCGTGGTGTCTGATCTGCTTGGGAGCACAGCACGCTTGGTCAGCTCTCGAGGGAGCTGGCTGCGTGCACTGAGAGGCAGATCGAAAGGCGTTCCCCGTGGTTCAGGTCCCGTGGCCGAGGCGCGCGGGGCTGAGATCGTGGGGATCGCAGCTGGAGCTGCTTGATGCGATTGGGCCAGCTGAGGCTGTTTCCCAATCATCGTCAGACAGCTATGATGCCATTCCCACCTGTGCAGGAGCCCGCGAGGCGGCTTCTCCGGCACGGGGAGAGGATCCAATGCTAGAGCTGTCCACATCTGAGGATGTGGACGTGCTCAGCGTTGAGGCGGTGACATGGAGGCTCGCTGGTCACCGAGTGTGCCCGCGTATGAGGAGCTCATAGAGGTTGTGACTCGTGCGGTGGCCAGATTAGATATTAGCTGGCCACCAGAACGGCAGGAAGCGACAGTAAATAGAAATAAACTGGATGAGCGCTTCCTGCAGCACAGAGTTCGGCCCAAACAGCGGGGTTTGCCATCTTTTTCCGGACTTGCACAACGAGTTGTGTAAGTCCTGGAAGCCACACTCTTCCGCATTTCTCCCCATGCAGGAGCCAGCGGCGCTTCTCCTGCGCGAAGGGAGGGGGCGATGCTTGAGCGGTTTACGTCTGAGGATATGGACTTGCTCAGCATTTACAGAGGTGTGTGTACCCCGGCCCTCGTTATATCAGCCGCCGAGGCGGCATTCGTCACCTCACGTGCCCGCTTATGAGGAGCCCGTTGCCGTTGTGACTCGTGCGAGTAATAGAGGCCAGGTTTAACATTATCTGGCCGTCAAAGGGCAGGAGCTACAGTAAATAAAAGTGGCTTTTCCTGCAGCACAGAGCACGAACTGAGCATTAGAGCTTACACACGGGTTGTGTGGCCTGTTCCATGACCTGCGCAACGAGTTGTGTGGGTCATGGGGCAGGCCACATTTCTCGCCAATGAGATTGGGACTGCGGAGGCATTTTCTCAATCATCATGGGGAAGCTCTGTGGTCCTTCCTTCCAGGGCGGGAGCCCACTAGGTGGCTGCTCCTGCACAGAGAGAGGGTCCGAGGCTTGAGAGGTCTGCATCTGAGGATGTGGACGTCCTCGGCAATGCGGCGCATTCATTAAAGCCTCGGCGCTGCCCACCAGGCCGTGTAGAGTTACATCGACCATGGTGGGCGGGGCAGCAGGGCTGCATACTACGGCAGTGTATTGCGGGCACGCCAGGCCGACCTGTTAAAGGACTCGGAGGAGACACATCTGTGGATGTGGCTGAGAGAGTTCCCCTCCGGGAGAGGCAGCTGAGGCCGTTTTCTCTGCAGAGCCCCTTGGACACCGGTGTAGTAAGTCCGCCCGTCTATGGACGCCGGGCCTAGCGGTTTTCCAGCATACGAGCTGCCTCACAGCCCACCCGGGGTTTTGGGCGGGCAGCAACGCGTTGTATCGCATCGAGGATCGTGTGAGACTTATCCCTGCCGTGCAGCGGTTTCAGGGGCGACAACGGTCTTCAAGCAGACCCGATAGGCCTCGAGAGGCTGAGTCCGTGGCGCGGGACCGCAGTGGTTCGAACGGGCTCGGGTTATGGAACAGGAAGTACACTCCCTGCGGGAAAAGGAGGCCATAGGTCGGTTTCCTCCGCCAGAAATGGAGTCGGGTTTCTACAGCCGGTACTTTATAGTTCCAAAAAGGGGACGGAGGTCTGCGTCCAATTTTAGATCTAAGGTATTTGAACCGGTCTCTGAGGAGGCTCAGGTTCGAGATGAAAGTAACTAATAATACCTATTACCGTGAATTAAATTCGGTCCGAGGACTGGTTTGGAAGTTCCTGAGGTTCGCTTTTTGGGGGCGAAGCGTTCCAATATCGGGTGCTTCCATTCGGCCTAGGCAGAGCACGGCCTGAGCATCAGAGCCTACACCACGGGTTGTGTGGCCTGTTCCATGACCTGCGCAACGAGTTGTGTGGGTCATGGGGCAGGCCACATTTCTCGCCAATGAGATTGGGACTGCTGAGGCATTTTCTCAATCATCATGGGGGAGCTCTGTGGCCCTGCCTTCCGAAAGTGGATGCGGTCTGGCTCCACTGAGACTCCAGGGCATCCGGAGGTTTTCCCTGAGGGGGAATCCATTCCGGAGTATCAGGGTTACGCGCAGGTGCTGTCGTTCCCTGTCAATATGGAGGAAACCCTGGTCTCTCTCCCAAGGACCAGTACTGGGAGCAACATGTTGCCGGAAATCCGTTTTGACAGATGTCTCCCTCACTGGCTGGGGAGCGGTCATAGCGGCCGCTTTTGCCCAGGGTCTGTGGCAGGACCATCATCGCTCCAGACATATAAATTGCCTGGAGATGTTGGCTGTGTTCAGGGCTCTGAGGAGCTTCCTGGCGGATCTCAGGGGTTATCACGTTCTGGTGCGCTCCGACAATGTGTCGGTGGTAGCGTACCTGAACCGTCAGGGGGGTCTGAGGTCTCGCCCTCTGTGCAGATTGGCGCATCAGATCCTCCTGTGGTCCCAGGGGAAGGTATCGTCTATCAGAGCGATGTAAATCCCCGGGGGACCAGAATCAGGGAGCAGACACCCTGTCGAGGCAGGGGCTGAGGCCCAGGGAATGAGGACATGGCCGAGGCTGCGTCTGTATGCTTTTCCCCCGGTGGCGCTGCTCCCGGGGAGCTCTGGAGAGGGTCCGGCAGGAAGGGATCAGTCTACTTCTAGTAGCCCCGTACTGGCCGGCCCGAGTAGGTTTCTCAGACATTATAGCACTGCTGGCAGGTCTTCCATGGCAGATCCCTTTGAGGAGGGACCTGCTGTCCCGGGCAGGGGGCACAAGACTGCATCCCCGGCCCGGGCTGTGGGAACTCTGGGTCTGGTCCCTGAGGGGGATCAGTACCTAAAGGTGGGCCTAGCGGCAGGGTAGTAGAAACCATACGCAGTTCCAGGGCTCTGTCCACGAGGAGGTTGTACGGCTTAAAGTGGAATGTCTTTTCCACTTGGTGCAGGGGGCGTGAGGTGGACCCAGCTGACTGCCCAGTGGCTTCAGTCCTGGAGTTCCTCCAAGAGCGCTTCACTGCGGGGCTTACCCCGTCCACTCTTGCGGTGTACGTGGATGTCATTTTGGCGTTCCACGCTCCGGTAGGTGAGGGGCTTCTGGGGAGGCGCCCATTGGTCGTGGCGATTCCTCCGTGGCACCCGGAGGATGACGCCTGCAACGCGCCCTGGGGTTCCAACTTGGGATCTGTGGTGGGGCTGGAAGGATTGGCTGAGGCCTCCTTCGAACCACTCGAGTTGGCGACAGATTGAGTTCTGTCGCTCAAGGTGGCGCTGCTTTTGGCTATCACCTCACTTAAAAGGGTTGGAGATCTCCAGGCACTGGCTATAACGCCATCTTGCCTCGAGTTTGCCCCTGGTGGGGTTAAGGCCATTTTACGGCCGAGGCCAGGCTATGTGCCTAAGGTGCCATCTAACGTGGCACGGCCGACGGTTTTGCAGGCATTTCATCCTCCACCGCATGTGTCGGCCGAAGAGGGGAGACTTCATCTGCTCTGCCCCGTTAGGGCACTGCGAATCTATATACAGAAGTCTTCGCAGTGGAGAAAGTCAGAACAACTGTTGGTGTGTTTTGGATCTCCTAGGAAAGGTCGGCCAGCGACCAAGCAGACGGTCAGTAATTGGATCGTCCAGGCTATTGCCTTGGCTTATCAGGTGCGCGGATTGCCTTCACCTTTGGCCTTAAGGGCGCATTCTACTAGGGGCATGGCCTCTTCTCGGGCCCTTCAGATGGGGGTCCCGCTTCAGGAGATCTGCGAGGCAGCCGGCTGGGCTGCCCCACACACTTTCATTAGGTTCTAGAGTTTACACCTCCCTGCGACGCCTGGCGCTAGGGTGCTCTGCTCGTCTAAGTGTGCCTGAGTATCCAGTTTCACACTAGGCAGGCACGGTCGTCGTCGTGGCATAGTGGGTATTCGTTCCTCAAAGTGCTTTCACGACGCTTGTTCCCTGAGAAGGAGCGAGACACTGCGTCGCTCCGCCACGCCTACCCCGCCTGAGGGCGATTTGCTTCATCGCGAAGGGCTGGCGTGTGCGTGATGCGGCGTCCCTTTATACTTCCGGGTAGGCCGGCACTCACTACGCTGTGACGTGGTACCAATCAAGATTGGTCTAAGTTTCATTCATGCTTCAGGGCCGTCACGCTGAGGGCGTTCCCCAAAGTGTCGTTTCACGACGCAGTGTCTCGTTCCCTTCTCGGGAACAAGGGTTATATGCATAACCCGAGACGTTTTACTTGCAAAGGTAAACAACATATGAGATTTTATATCATGCCGTACATACAGTGGTAGGAGGTGTATATCGCCCACACACCCCATGACAAGTTCCCAGGTGCAGAATGTAGTCCATGGCAAGTTATGTCTATGTCTGGATTAACATGAAGGACATGACATGAGCAGGACTAAGCGCAATCATTCATTCATTCATCATTCATAATAACTAAAGGAAATATAAAATTGTGTTGTTGCTCACTGTATATGGTTTGTTCTTTAGTTATTCCGTTTCAAAACAAAATCTGAAAAACACAAAGATAAACCGTTTTCAAAAACGGGAAAATCTGATCAAAGTCAGATTGAAACAATCTGTTTTGCTACACTAAAATGAAAAATCTGAATATTACAAAGCAGGTTATTTTATTATTTTTTGATTAAAACAACTGTCTCATTTATGTGTTTTTTGTTTGTTTGTTTTTTGTTTTGAAATGGAATAACCAAAGAAGGAACCATACATGTATTTGATCTAAACTTTATTAGTCAAACTTGATTTGTCACTCAGCAGACCTACGTACATGTAGGCTATATCCAATGAATTAATTATCCAATTAGTTGTATAATCAAACAGTTTCCCTGAATGCAGTGCCAGTCATCTGACTGAATAAACACATTTCTGCACATTTATGTTTTCATTTTATAGGGTGAGGAAAGAAATGTATGTAAAGGTTCAGCGTTAATGTTCTGGCAAAACAAAATTCATTTTGTTGAAATAAGCTCTGAGAATAAATGTTACAAACACGAGTAGCTCTCTGCCATTTTCATTTTGTAAAAGTAGCTCTCTGAGGTAAAAAGGTTGGAGAACCCTGGTTTAAAGACATGCATGTTTCGGTCAATTGGTAAATCCAAATGTCCCACACTAAATAAATGTGAGAGTGAAGTCTGTCAGTGTCGGTTAAAGTGTTAGCCAGCAACCTTCTGGCCATTGTCCAGGGCGAACCTACCTCCAGCCCCAGACTTAGACTAGATTATTGTGATGCACTTTATACAAGTGTGAACCAGAAGGCCATCGGATGTCTCCAATTGGTCCAAAGGTCAGCTGCAAGACTCCTAACTGTCACATTCCCCCTGTCCTCACCCCTCGCACTGGCCACCAGTCAATTTTAGAATTGATTTCAAAATATTGTTATTTACTTTTAAAGCCATCCATGCCCTAGCCCCTGAATATATCTGTGGGTTATTGTCCGTGTATGTCCCTAGTTGCTCCCTGCACTTGTCAGGACAGACTCTTCTTTCTGTGCCCCCCTACCGACTCAGCACTAGAGGTGACCAGGCCTTTTTTAGTCTAACACTGAACAAGACACAACACGTTCCCAGCCAAAAACAGGAGAAAGAGAAAATGGCTAATTGTATAAAAACTCACCATATTTTGTGATGTTTCAAACTAAATTTAAATTGTTTTGACATTAAACATGTAGAAGCATGGAACAAATTACTCAAAAATATAAAAATGGTAACACAATTTTTTTGACATATTGGTAAAAACTAAAATATTGTGGAAGAAAATACAATTTAAATACAGAAAAAGCATTCAAAGTGTAATTGATTTTCTCTACATTGTTTTGTGCACAGTTTTAAAAGGTAGCCTATATTTTCTGGACTAAAAGGCCAAGAACAAAAGGTTTGAAGTTGATGCAGTGTCAGATCCATGTGACTTTGCCCACATCTGATTTGTCCACATTGGTTTTTCAGACTCTAAACTAAACAAAACTAAACCTGCTCCAGGTTTGCACTGTGTGCAAAATTATTAAGTTGTGTTTTTGAGGATTCATTTTGTTATTGCACTACAGAGCTCTTGGTCAATCCAAGAGTTTGTTTACAAACCCTCAAACCTGAACATTTAAGTATTAAAAGTGAAGTTTTGTCTTTCTTAAGAGAATATCTACATGTACATCATTATTAAGCAACTATTAGTGTGCAGAATTATTATGAAACTACATGAAAAACGAAGATTTTCCCATTTTTATTATCAAAAAAGAAAAATGCTGGCAAACAAAAGCGGAAGTGCTTCAGCAACCCTTTGAGTACTGGAATTAGCATTAAGCTAAGAAATAATTTATAATATTGTTCTTTTCTATAGAGAAAATAGTTTGTGTGAGAGTGAGTGAGTATGTACACACGTGGACAAAATTGTTGTTACCCATCGGTCAATAAAAGAAAAACTCACAATGGTCACAGAAAAAACTTTATTCTGACAAAAGTAATAATAAATAAAAATTCTATGAATGTTAACCAATGAAAGTCAGACATTACTTTTCAACCATGCTTCAATGGAATTATTTAAAAAAATAAACTCATGGAACAGGCCTGGACAAAATTGTTGGTACCTCTAACTTAATATTTTGTTGCACAACCTTTTGAGGCTATCACTGCAATCAGACGATTCCTGTAACTGTCAATGAGACTTCTGCACTTCTCAGCAGGTATTTTGGCCCACTCCTCATGAGCAAACTGCTCCAGTTGTTTCCGGGTTGAAGGGTGTCTTTTCCAGACGGCATGTTTCAGCTCCTTCCAAAGATGCTCAATAGGATTGAGGTCAGGGCTCATAGAAGGCCACTTTAGAATAGTCCAATGTTTTCCTCTTAACCATTCTTGGGTGTTTTTTGCTGTGTTTTGGGTCATTGTCCTGTTGCAAGACCCATGACCTGCGACTGAGACCAAGCTGTCTGACACTGGTCAGCACATTTCTCTCTAGAATCCCTTGATAGTCTTCAGATTTCATTGTACCCTGCACAGATTCAAGACACCCTTTGCCAGATGCAGCAAAGCAGCCCCAGAACATAACAGAGCCTCCTCCATGTTTGACAGTAGGGACAGTGTTCTTTTCTTGATATGCTTCATTTTTCCGTCTGTGAACATAGAGCTGATGTGCCTTGGCAGAAAGTTCCATTTTTGTCTCATCTGTCCATAGGACATTCTCCCAGAAGCTTTGTGGCTTGTCAACATGTAGTTTGGCATATTACAGTCTAGCTTTTTTATGATTTGTTTTTAACAATGGTGTCCTCCTTGGTCGTCTCCCATGTAGTCCACTTTGGCTCAAACAACGACGGATGGTGCGATCTGACACTGATGTTCCTTGAGCATGGAGTTCACCTTGGATCTCTTTAGAAGTCTTTCTGGGCTCTTTTGTTACCATTCGGATTATCCGTCTCTTTGATTTGTCATCAATTTTCATCCACGTCCAGGGAGGTTGGCTACAGTCCCATGGATCTTAAATTTCTGAATAATATGTGCAACTGGAGTCACAGGAACATCTAGCTGCTTGGAGATGGTCTTATAGCCTTTACCTTTATCATGCTTGTCTATAATTTTCTTTCTATTCTCCTGCGACAACTCTTTCCTTCGCTTCCTCTGGTCCATGTTGAGTGTGGTACACACCATGTCACCAGACAACACAGTGACTACCTGAAGCCCTATAAATAGGCCCACTGACTGATTACAAGATTGTACACACCTGGGATGCTAATTAGTGCACACACCTTGAATTAACATGTCCATTTGGTCACATTATTTACAGTCTTTTCTAGGGGTACCATCAATTTTGTCTAGGCCTGTTCCATGAGTTTATTTTTTAAAATAATTCCGTTGAAGCATGGTTGAAAAGCAATGTCTGACTTTCATTTTAACATTCATAGAATTTTTATTTATTATTACTTTTGTCAGAATAAAGTTTTTTCTGTGACCATTGTGAGTTTTTCTTTCATTGACCAAAGGGTACCAACATTTTTGTTCACGTGTGTATGTGAATGAGTGTATGTGTGTGAGCCTGTGTGATCGTGTAAAAATATAAACAATATTTTACCTCAAGTTCTCTTTGGAGGATTGACAGCCCATACTGTCCTCTTCGAGCAAGCCAGGAACGTGTCCATTCTGAACAGCCAGTAAAACACACGCTGCTCCAGAACAAGACTGTTTAATGGTATACACAATGGATTTAACAGACACCACCAAAAGATATCTCAAACACTTCAGTGGGCACTTGACTCCAGCAGAACAGGTTGCTGTATTTTATCCCTGTGCTTGATTGACTGTGTGACGGCAGCAGAATGACTGATAGAGTTGTTTAAGGAGCTGTTGGAAATATAATATGGTGATCTTTTAAATAAATAAATAACATTAGGTCTGCCACCTCCTCCTACATTTGACAAGTACAAATGGAGCTGATTAACACAGTTGTACGTTCACATGTCGCTCCCTATTTATGAAAATAGAACAGATTGCATATTGATTCATTTCTTAAGATGGGTGTCTAGGTGTAAAGATGATTTTTAATTTTGTGCCGAGGCAACACATTTTCTTTGTTGATATATGTGAGACTTGTTGAAAGGCTTGTTTTGTCACTCTCTGAAATAATGCAGGGTGTCCTACATGGAAGACCTCGTGGCGTGAATATTTCTAGCCTTCCGGGTCAGGACTTGTGCAGGACTTCTCGTAAGACCGGGGCTTGTTGAAGTAAACAAGGTCTAATGATCAGTTCATGCAAGGATTGAGATTATTTTGAATTACTATGTTTATATCTAGACTGTAATTTAATCAATCAACTCCACTGGTCTCTATCCGTGTGTCACATGAGACAACTATCCATCTACAGACCAGCTCGTACCACTGCACACAAGTCTAAAATGGCAAATATGGATGTGAAATAAAAAAATATATATAAGCATCTTATTTAATTGGGTTCATTTGAGCTAATCAAAATTAAAACAGACCTTTCTGTTTTAATTTTTCAGGGTTCACTTTCAGCCAGTAGCACCAACTGACCTAACTCCTCCCTCCAGAGATATTAGCTCAGCTCTCTTACCAGTTGATCTCAGAATTGATAAAGTCTCTTAGAAAAGAGACAAAACGTCTTCACCTTGAAAACCGAGTCCAGATGCTTTTGCTTTAACCTTTTCTTTAAGATGACCTGGATGACTGAGAACCTTCACAGACTTCTGTACTGATCAGTTTTCTCCTTGGGAAGTTTCTGAAAAATGTCTGCTTGCTAACGTTAGCGTCATCATTTCAGTTTCATTTTTGTGGTTGTCACAACATCATTCTCATGTCTTATGTCTGTGACAGGGACTGAGGAAACAGCAGCTGACACAGTCCACAGTATCTAACCAGCCTGCCACCGTGCCATGTGATTGGACAATTGGCAGCTTAACAGAATAACTTATCAGACATTGAGTTATTGTTTATGTGCAATCAATGTAAGATGTTAGATCCTCAGTAACTTCTATTAAACACTGCACTAGGGCCCCTCATCACCTTACTCCAATGCAGTGCAATGTTGTTTACAAAGTACACTAGAAAAGTACATTACACTAATGTCAATTTATTGTAAATTTTTTAAAATTTAATTGTAAGTAATTAATATGACTCTGTGGTAGCCTCTGTAAACCAAAATGCTGCTGTCAGTATCTGTGCAATAACAATGCTTAGCTGCCATTGTGGTCCCCATGTGGCCCCTGGTGCAACAGCGCTTGTGAGAGGCGTCTGTGCCTTTACCACAGCTTTATGCCTCACTCCTCTTCTGATACAAACCCAAAGCATCTCTTCTTATCCTGAGACAGTGAGTCAATGTGGAGATAATAATAATAATAATAATAATAATAATGTGTGCACTTATGAGCACACAGCCAAGAGAAATAACAACAAGGAGCAGCCTGTTTATCTATCTCCTGTATTAGCATGAGCAGGGATCTCCTGCAGGTGACATCTAATATTCAGAGGGGAACTAAAGACCAGAGACCTGTTGTTTGGTAGACACTGACCTTTTAGTCCTATCCCATTGTTCTTGGGGGTCACACATTTACTTCTGTTCCAGCCTATTAACACAATGGGCCATATCTTGGGGCGGTGCAGGCTTGCTATTGATCAAGACGATAGTATATTTGCAGGTGAATTTAGGACAATAAACAATAAATTAAATAATGAAAGAGAATTTTTATGTATTATATCAAAGTCAAATAAAAATAATAGGCTAAAGATAATTGTATATTTTAATAATAATAACAAATAACAATAACAACAACAACAATAATAATAATAATAATAATAATAATATTATTATTATTATTATTATTATTATTATTATTATTATTATTAATATTAATATTATTATTAATATTATTATTATTATTATTATTATTATTATTATTATTATTATTAGATTTGGACTCGTCCCTCAATTGGCCTCTGCCTGATAACTGCGTTTTGATCGGGAAGATATGTCCCAAGGGCTTATAGAACTCAATAACAATGTATTCTTTCCAACAAAAGATTGATAAGTTTTAAATCTATTTGAGTCTCTATTTCTGTTTTTAAATGTTTGTTCATTAGTCACACAGTGAACAAATATCTATAGTGAAAAACTAGATGTCTATGTAATTAAACATTTACTACTGATATGGAGACAAAAAACGCACTGGCACAGTACCAAGGTTTAATGACAGTCCGGCCAAAGTTGGGAGGAGTGGTCATGTTCTGCATAAGATTTGATTTAAGATATGTGTTTTCCCCTACAAACTTTGAAACACTCCATAAGCTAATCCTCATTTAGTGCCCGTTACAGCATTTGCACATTACAGCAATCCGGGCAGGTCACTAGGCCTGCAGTATTGGCACCAGGTATAAATACATAATTACAATAATATGATATGAATGGTGTATAGTGCTGATCGTGTGGATGTGTGAAAAGAGCTTGAGAGACCTGTGAGGCTTTGCAGCAGTGCAAATGCAGATCAATCCAAATACATGAGAAGTTTTATTCACAGAAAAATACTAAAACTGTATGTAGCCTTTGAGATGCTTTGATGGTTCCCTTTCATGACAAAGGAATAATAACTAATAATATTTAATGGTTAAATTTAATTAATATTCAGATACTGTTCTCTTCGGTAAACCGCTAATCTTGGTGAAGAAACAGTGTTTGTAACCATCAGTGGTTGATTTTATCAGCTCTTGCAGCACTATAGAAGATGGTAGGATACATTAGCTTTATCGAAGGCAGGCTAATTGCTACAGTTCAGTCCTGGCACAGCTTTAGTGGGAGCTGCCAGAGCACAGGCCCATGTGAGCGGCGGAGAGCACTGACGGCTGATGGTTCTGGAGTGGCAGCTGCGGGGCTCATGTCTGAGGGGAGGGGCCGGTGGGCAGTGCTCGGGGAGGTGTGCGGAACAACAGCGTTGCTCCATCGCGTCTGCTCCCTGACATCTTCCTAATCTGATAACGGATGAGGACAGGTTGCCGTGGCTGTACCTGGCATGTCTCTTCCCCAAACCTGCACAGGCGGATTTGGGCGGATAAGGCCAGGCTTGGCAAACGCTGGCATCCTCTGGAGAATAGTTAAAGGGTGATTAATCATTGTTTAGGCTCCGAATGCGCCGGAAAGAATGTGAAAGCAACGTTCCACACCTCTGAAGCAATTAATCCCTGTGATCTCCACCAGGTTTGTCTTGTAGATAAGTCAGAGTACAAAACTGTTCCTAATTCATCAACCCACTCATGCCATCTAGCATAAAACACACAATTTATTTCCAATCATTTATAGTCAAATTTAAAAAAGAGTGACTTTGCCGCATCCGAGTGTGCCTTATATTAGCTTCATATAAACTAAGTACCCCAGATTACAATGGGAATCTTGTTTTATTGTGCACATCTGGTGGAGTCACAATGCATTTTCCCATTCGCTGTCGGAAATTTTGAGCGATTGTGGCATAAATCATTTTGCTAATCAGAAACATAAGTGACATGAAGGCATCTCCTCTCCTGGAACAAAGGAACAACATATGGCTGTGAAAGCACTCCGCTCTTTTATTTCCAAGGTATATAACCTGTGCATAAACCAATATTATTGAACTGATTTGCATTTTTCCTTCATTCCGGGCTCTTTTTCCGATCTAAAATCTCGGCAGATGACTCCAATAATGGATAAGAAAAACATCTCTCCCTCGTTATATATTTGATTCTCAACTTGAGTGCAGTTAAGGAAAACATAAGACTTGGCTCAATGGTTTCTTTGCGAGGTGAATTATGGCGCTATATTCTGTGAGTTCTGAGGACTTACACAATAGATTTATGTTAATACAAAAAACTAAAAAAAGTATTCCCTCTATTAAACCGTATTAAGGTGTGAACCTGAAACAGCGCTGTTGTGACAAGATTGATTCCTTTCTTACGAGTGGGTACTTCTGGATCTCGCTCTGGCTTCCAAATCATATTTCCCAGCTAAAATTGTGGGAGGAGGATACGCATTTCTTGCCAATAATAGTAAAATGGCTCCTGTTTTAATTGCATCATTACGCACCCAATATCAGCAACCTGCCTGCCAATACCAATACTGCCCTAACATGGGTGGAATATAGATGACCCAGGGTATGCGTGGGTCTTCACCAGCGTCTCCCTGCCAAACTTGTCCCATCGCCCGCTGTGTAGGGGAACGCTGGGTGTGGGCCGAAAGGCAGCTCATCTTTCTAATGTCCCCCCATATTCCCTTAATTGCTGACGGATCTTGTTTTGATTTTGATGGCGGTTTGGAATGGGTGGTTGCTACACATAGGAATTGATAGGCCTTGAGGGAAACATCATGTTACCCACTGTGTGTGCGTGCATGCATTTGTGTGTGTGAGCATCGGTGTGCACATTTGTATCCCGCATCTGTTGGGCTGGACTTGGAGAGATCGAGGCAATAGTAAAATTAAGAGGCGGAGGGCTGTTTGTGCAGAATAGATACAGAAATTATGGTGATAGTATAAATAGTGATACTGAATCTCAGTGGATGTTTTCAGAGAAAAGTAAAGTGAGTGTAGGAAGTTAAAATCTGACAAAATAGCTCAGAGTTGTAGTTTTATGTGATTTTGTTCCTTACATTAACCAGATTAATGTACGATATAAACTTTTTTTTAACCAATACTGAATAAAGATGATGGGTGCTGCTGTGGTCAGACCATGACTGACGTCAACAGAGACAAGTCAGAGAGTGTGATTGAACAGGTTTAGTGGAATAAAAATCATGAGTTTGTCTAAATAGTTTCCTTATCACAGATCACACAACACTTGCTCATGTCCTCTAATAACATCTACAGACTCAGACTGAACTGTAAAAGACCTACAGGTCATGACATAATTGACCTTATTGCACCTTAATTAATACATGAATTTAAATATTCATGTATTAATATCCAGGTGGCATGTAGTCACATGGAGCCAGAGGTGGAAAGTAACAAATTACATTTACTCGCGTTACTGTAATTGAGTAGCTTTTTTGTGTACTTCTACTTTTTAAAGTAGTTTTTAAAATCTGTAATTTTACTTTTACTTAAGTATAATTTGTTTGAAGTATTGTACTTCGTTACATTTTAAATCATATCTGTTACTGAGTAAAAAAAGAAATAAATAAAAATTCAAATGGGAAAAAAAAAAAAATCGCGCCCCGGAAACTACTCCACTGATTGATTGATGGGCGGGAGAACAAACGCGCTAAACTGACAGGAACGATGGAGACGTTGTAGAATAATGTTGTAGGTGTAGTAAAATTATTCTTTGCAGTTTCTGTATTAACAGAAATATCAAATATGCATTTTGAAATTCTGGTCTATGTAAGACAACACCTTGACCAGATGGCAGAGGCAGCGGTGGAGCAAGATGAGTAACATTCATCAGATGAAGATTTCTTCTCCTCAATGAAGTCCAGAAGGTCACAAGGTACAGGGGATTTATATTATCTTGTCTTTTTTTGAACTACACTACCCCCACCCCAGCTGTTTAAAAAAAAGTAACGCAGTAACTTTTACTCTGAGTAAATTTTTAATGAGCTACTTTTTACTTTAACTTGAGTAGATTTTTAGACTGGTAACTTTACTTTTACTTAAGTAAAATTTCAGTGAAGTAACAGTACTTTTACTTGAGTACAAAATTGTATTACTCTTTCCACCTCTGCACGGAGCCCCATCATTTGTGAAGTATCAGTAACAATACCATGGTACCATATCCTGGTTCATTCAGTGTGTTCATAGAGTATTTAGGTTTATGTATTCATCTGGAGCACTGATGGGGTAGACGTGCCACGTGGGCTGCTAACGCTAACGCTCCACTTCATCTTTTGCAGCAGTGTTTTATTTATTGCATCTATCTGCTACAGGTTAATGACAGAGGTTATGGAGCCAATGTGAGAATTGTTGCTCCATGGATTCCAAAGCTATAACTGAATATCAGCTGCAGTTGCATTGGTTTGACAGGTAAGCACTGTGATTTACCCAAGGAGTTTCAATTAAATCAGCTTTGAAGACCTTTTATATCATTTAAAAAGGATTTAATGTAAAAAAAAAAAAAACAATATGGTGATTTTTAACGTTCAATACTTTCAACAGCAGAACAGAACATTAGAAGTGTTGAAGTGGAGTGATGTGTTGCTGCACCTGCTTTGACTCGGCTCCGTACATTTGGCTAACTAGTATTTGTTTTGTCTCTGGACGATGGGGCGGTGATTGATGGATGGCTTCCAGGACATCTCCGATCGACAGCTGTTGATAGCTCTGAAATCGAGCGCAGCAGTCGGAGCGGAACAACCAGCTCATTGCGCTCTTGGCTCGGTCGCCAGCCCAGCACAGCCCAGAGCCGGGGGGACTCCATGAATTTCAACTGGGGCCACAAATGGAAGTGCACATGGCAGAAATGGTGGCATGGTAATGGGAAAGGATTTAAACCAGGAATATTGGCCTAATAACTGTCAAAGAAGAGAGATCTACAAAGCACAGAAACAAGAAAGTGACAAGAAAGCCCTTTTGACTTGCAGCTACGCACCAAACGTGGTCAAATCGAAGAATCGTAGAATGCATTTAAATTAAAGAATGACTGAGCTGACAGATTATCAATGACTTCAGAAAAACAATCTCTTTGGATCATACAACCACTTCAACAGGATACATTGTAACAAATCAGTTGTTTTAGATAATGTTTTAGAAGACTAGGAGACCAATAAAAGTTGATTATATTTATACAAAGAAAACAAAAAACACAGTTTGATGAGCTTGTTTTTTCAATGTAGTCAGTTAAATGGAATCATTTATTTAGTTTTTTATTTTTAGAAAAACTGAGAGAGAAAGAGAGAAAACAAGACCTTGTCATCTATATAAATAATAAAATCCATGCCATCTATAGTCTTTATTATGAAGAGTTCTGATAGATGACAATGTCCAGCTCCTATCAGAAACTTGAATAATCACATGCTTGCATAATAAGGGGTCTTGTCGTTTTGTGCTGTGGTTTTACACTGCTGAACATTGAATAAGTAACCTGACTCTGCTCAACAGAACATAGTCTGCTCCACAGTAACATCAGGAAGGAATCCTGCAGAAAGGGTTTGCAAAAGGGCAGTTACTTTAAATAAAAACCAGAGGGTTGTTGTTTGAAACCGGTTGGATAAAGTCAGAGTTGCAGAGTAAGTTCTGAGTTGATAAAACCAAACAGATCCAAACTGGGTAACTTTGGATTGATCTGTTGCATGACACTGGTTATCAACTCAGGTTTAAACCCAAATCAACTCAAGTTTAAACCCAAATCAACTCAAGTTTAAACCCAAATCAACTCAGGTTTAAACCCAAATCAACTCAAGTTTAAACCCAAATCAACTCAGGTTTAAACCCAAATCAACTCAAGTTTAAACCCAAATCAACTCAGGTTTAAACCCAAATCAACTCAGGTTTAAACCCAAATCAACTCAAGTTTAAACCCAAATCAACTCAGGTTTAAACCCAAATCAACTCAGGTTTAAACCCAAATCAACTCAGGTTTAAACCCTAAGCCAATGATCACTGGGCGTGTTTGAACTGAGGTTCTCTACTTTGTTTTGTGCAGAGTTTAATCAAATATTCTCTGGACCAAAAGAAAAAAAAGGTTTGAAGATGATGCAGTGTTAGATCCATTTGACTTTGCTCACATCTGACTGGTCCAAATTGGTTTTGCAGACTTTAAACCCAAACTAAACCTGGTCCAGAGCAGGGTAGCCATGTGGTGTAAGTTACCATGGTGATGAAACCTGCTCAAAACCAAAACACTTTCTCAAGACGGAAAACTCAGAGATTGCTCAAACTAAACCTGAACGTCCCTGGATCTAAACCTAAACCTGCTTCTAACAACAGGCCTCAGGAGTTTATCCAATCAGAGCAGCTCCGAGCAGAGCAGGAAGAGGGATTTTTGTGAGTTTGTAAACTCAGAAATCTCACAAGAATCCAGCTGCAGTTTCACACTAAATTCACATTATTTCAGCTTGAACGCATGACATTTAAAGATGCGTTACCTGAAATCTCCTTCTGTGTCGGTCACCAACCCATAACCCTCTAACAACAGCATAGTGACCTTTTCTTTAAAAAAGTGGGAAAAAAGCTGGACCAAATCTCCTCTGCAAAATACTAGTTCATTACATCAAATGGAATTTTAGTGTTTACCCTAAACTTAAACGAGTTCTGAGTTCAGTGTCAGACTGTGCTTGTGTGAGTGAATTATTTATAACAGGTAATATATTTTTTTTAATTACTTCCCTAATTTAAATTTTGTTTTCCTTTATTGTGCTGTTTCATTCTGTAAGCAGACATTTCCAGTGCTGGAACAGACACTTTCTGAAAAAATCCTTGTTAATTGCCTAGATCAGTAGTTCTCAACTGGTGGGTTGTGGACCCGTTTTGAGTGAGTACCTTTGCCTGGAAAAGAAAATTGCTAATTGACAGCCGCCAGTTCACAGCCTCGCAAGACCCGCTAAGTTTGTTTTCATCTGATAATGGGGCAACAACAGAGAGACTACATGAGATATGGATTTTCTTCCTTTGAGGACAAAAACCTTTGCATGTTTGTGGATAAAAATTGCTACTAAAGAAATTATTTTTGTCCCATAGTGCAGTGTTGATGGTCCTGGATTCAGTGAGTATTCTTAGCTAAAGCACATAATTTGCACTTTTCTATTTCTATTTTGCAATAAAACACCAACTGAGTCAAATAAATAAAGTAAAATAAATATTGTTTTCATTATACAACATAAATGTGTGTTCATTTGGTTGTATTCAAACAGTATTTAGTTTCATGTTTAAGTGCTGCTGGGGTAGTTATAGTTGTATGGGCCGCTAAAGTTCGCTCACTCTGCATGTTCGACAGCAGTGTCTGTCTGCTGTAGGTTAATGACAGAGGTTACGGAGAATGAAAGGATGAAAGGTTGCCTCAGAGATTCTGTTGCTTTAATTGGACAACATCATGCGATAATAAGTGGCAGTTGCATGGGTGTGACGGCCCGAGCCCTGTGAGGTTAACCAAGCACCGGTGCCACAACGCCACACACTAAATTAGCATTCTGGGCGAGCTCTACTCAACAAGCTTAATTAAGGTAAACTCCACATTGTACTCCATCTCTGCTTTTTATATAATCTTAAAAGTGCTTGTTTGGCAGCTGTTTGTTTCTTATATTAAAAAAGAAAACATTACAGTGTAGATAATTTGGCAACACAGCATTTTGAATGTGAGCCTCCTATTATGTGGAATCTGGGTTTGCGCAATGATTAAATGCTTAATAAAAAATTCACGGCGGTTGCCAACATCTGTATTGTGCGGGCTAACGGCTCACTGGAGTGTGCGAGACTTGTAAAGTTTCCAAACGCGGCACGGAAAAGTTCACCTAAGAGTTTGCCTTGCTCATTACCAAGCTACTTGTGTGTCTGCGATTAGACGGAGAACATCTTTAATTGCTTTAAAATCTGAATGCATGATAAGAATGGATTAATTTGATTTTTCTGTTCCTACAAGTAGCAGATGGTTTATGTCTTCAGAATGCTCATGTTGTAAAATGAGATCCCCAGCTTGCCTCTGATTGGTCACTGTTAATGAAGCATGCTGGGCTGATTATTGATTTAGAAAATGAGGACGACACCAGCATTGTGTGTCTTGTTGTAATAAATTAAAGACAATCTTTGTTTTATAGTTGAGAGGAAGCTACCTTAAATATCATAAAACATTGGATTTGCCGTTCAGCCGGGCTCTGGCCTGTCAAAGTCGCTTTATTGTTTATTTAAAAATAGGCACTTTTATAGTTGCTGCTAACAAGCAGATGGTTGTCTTGACTTATTTGTGTTGGGTGTTTCTGAATGACCGATCACATGCATGATGGGAAATGCAATGAGCTGCTTGTCAGGGGGATAAAAAAAAGACAATTCACAGGAGAAGGCCTGCAGAAGTGCTATACATCCCCCAATTTACTCCAGCTCTGTATTTGTAAGGTTACTCCACTTTTTTGTATTATTATTGGCTGTTGTGATAGCAGCTGTTCCCCATTCTCGCTCCAATTTAGCATCCGCACGCCGACTGACAAGCAGCTGATGGGCGAACCCAGCGCGCATGAAGAAACCCACCTTGTATGTTGCATCCAAATTATTCATCTATTTTTTTATTTGCTTAATTATTGATGCTCTCCCTCTGACACCGCGCCTCCTGCTTTTGGCTGCACATCGCACACTGGCAGCGCTCCACTCCCGCAAATGAAAACAATCAAAGTCCACAAACAGCTATTTGATATTCAATGGGAAATAAAGGAACAATAGACAATGGACTGCTGCGAGGAGCCTCATCAGATAGGGATATTATCAACAACACTTCAATTAAACCCCAAATATTACTGGCAATATCTGTTCGAGTCTGGTTTAAAGAACGCAACAATCATGGATCACTTACTATTTTTTTGTGTTGCTCATATGCAATAAACAAAATGGACACAAACAGAGGGAGGTGGAAGAATAATTTAATTGAAGTTTATCTGGAACTTTTTGTTTTTCCATGATGTTACTTTTATTTGTTGTTTTAGTCAGCAACAAGTTGAAAGTTATTTTTATTACAAAAGCATCTTTGTGTGTCGTTTTTTTGGCATGTTTCTGTATTTACAGGGGGTCCGTAATTAGTGACTTAGATAAGTACCAGAAGATGATACTCACCATATATATAATCAAAATGAAAACAAAATTGAGTAAGGCAGTTAAAATATTAGTAACTAATTGCAGTTTTAATTCAATTATTTGTTATAGTTTCAAGAGAAATTACCCAGTTTTTATATTTTTTACCTAACTGTAAAAGAAATCATCTAGATTAGAAAGTGCTGCAGATAGCACATCGTCTCAAGTTGTCTGTTGTCTGCCGTTGGCTGTTGAGCTAGACCACTTGTTAAGTAATGGCTATTAAATAAACCGAAAGTGTCTATTCCAGCACTGGATGCACCTTCTACCAGAGAAAAGGTGTGAAAATATAAAGAGTAAAGAAAAACGGCACAACACTGACTTATGTTAATGTACAGAAAATTTTAGTTTGATATAAGATCTACAATCAGAACCTGTGTTTTCTAGTGTTACAGAGTTTCAGAGTGTTACAGAGGAGTCCATTACATGAAGTGGGGTTGTGTGTTTTTCATGTGGCACGTCTGCTGAGAACACAAAGCCCAATCAGTGTTGCCAGATACTCAAAACCAAATAATAATACAAACAGCCCAGATCAGCACAAATTATTGTACAATGAAAATGTGATTATGATTCAGGCATCAAATGAAATCTCTTACCTAGCTGGTGAAATGATGAAGCACTATATTGTTTTTTTTGTACATATATTCCATTCTTTCTGCTCATTGTAATACAACAGGTGTGAGCTAGTCTTTAAAAATAGGGTACAACGCACTGCAATAAGGTAAGTATAATTTTGTAATATGCAACTTTTTACTTCAGCCAGAAATAGCAACATTAATTATTTAAAATATGAAAAGAGATAGTATAGATAGATAGTGTTATTCCCAAAGGGAATGTGAACCTAATATTTCCCACAGTAAAAGTAGTGAGCCACGATGGTCGCTAGACGGTAAAAATAGACCATAATGCTTTGCAAATTGTCGGCGGACATGACATGTCTTTAAAGTGAACACAACAGGGTTGGATGAAACAAGTTAGAGACACAAGTTTGATTTTCTGTGGAAACGTAATCCATCATAAATTGTTACCTTAAATCATACAGAAAGACATAAAAGAGTTGCAATAATCCAGTCAGTTTTGGTTATTGAACAAGAGTTGTAGAATAAAACATGCTCATTTATATAAATATTTTTTTTTTTTTTTTTTTTTTACAGAAGTCTAGTCTGAAACCATTCATTAATTGAGTGCACTATATAGTCCTCTAAATAGTGCGCTCCCTAACCCCTCAATAGTGATTGAGGGGTTAGGGACTAGGAAGTGCATCCAGACACAGCCTTCCAATCACCCATTCGTTGAACTCCATTTAAAGTTTTGTCTTTTTTCTAAACACACGTCCAAGTTTAGTTTGACTGTACACAGCAAAATCACTGTTATTGTGTTAAAATTTGGACTGATAAAAACCCTCTTCCTGTGTTATAAAGTGTTAGAACCCAGCCTTAAACAAAGATGAGTGGGTCTGAGAGCATGAGTGACAGTCACAGAGACAGACATGTACTGAGTCATTTTTACTGGAGACTCAGACAGAGTCTACTCTTGAGACTCTGTCATGACCTGTAGGACAGATCTGAGGCTCAGTCTGAAATATGACAGAGTCTCTGTCGATGTTATCAGAGAAATACTAATGAGCAAGTGTTGAAAGTAAAAATCTGAGCTAAGTCAAGATAATTTATCGCTGTAGCTTTAAATGATCTACCATTCCCCAGACTAGACAAAACTGAGTAAAGATGGTGGGTGCTGCTGTTCCTCTGAGTCATGATCAGACCATGACTGACGTCGACAGAGACAAGTTAAAGACTGTTTGAATAGGTTTAGTTAGTAAGTATAAGTATAAATAACTGTATTATTTTCTCATCACAGATATTCAAGTTCAACACAGTTTTTCTCTAAAGACATCCACAGAGACTCAGACACAGAGAAAGTTCTAAAGGTCATAGGTCAGGTCCAGGTCTTGGCCGTAGCCTGGTTGGGGTCTGGCTCTTGTTCCTGGTCTGGTCTAGTTCTGGTATTGGTCTGTATGTGGTCCAGGTCAGGTCTAGTCAATTCCTGGTCTTAGTGTGGTTCTAGTCTTGTCCTGGTTTTGGGTCAGTTATGGTCTTGTTCTGAACTAGGTTTGGATGTGGTCTTGGTCTGGATCTATGTTCTGGCCCTAGTCTGGTTGTGGTTCTGGCTTGGTCTGGCTGCAGTCTGGGTTGGTCCAGGTCCTGGCCCTAGTCTGGTTGTGGTCCAGGTTTGGGTTCTGGTCTAGTCTGGTTTTGTCCTGGGTCTTAGCTGAAGTAAAACCAAAATGTCTTTATTAGAGGTGTCCCCAACTAAGGATTTTAATTTAAATAAGAATTGTAAAGCCTTGCCTATGTTGGACTAATAGTCAAGCGACTAATCACGCGTGGCACATTGTCTTACCCCAAATAAACACTGCATGTGGCTCCGCGGCAAATACGCAACGTTGTTTTCAATGAGACAATTTACACAGCGTGTAGCACAAGTTCTATTTTTGCTGGACGCCGGAGTCAAATGCATAAATCTGAACAGATCAGATCGCACCAAAGTGGAAACTGTGCATGCACATCCAGATTTCCAAAGTAATACAAAAATATATCAGAAACATTCCTCATTTAAAGATTTTAAGTGTTTATTTAAGCATTAAACATTAAATGCAAAAGAATCTGCAAAAACAGCTTTTATGTGGCCAAAAAGAAAAACCCTAACGTGATGTATATTTTAACAAGAAAGTGATCTTAAACTAAACTTGTTTTCTGGTCCTTCCTCTTCTGAATAAACACTTGTTTTTGTCCCACACACGTCTTTATCAATGGCTTTTATCACGCCGACTCGTACTTCCCACACATGCTCTTCTGAGCTGCAGAGCGGATCTGAGACGCATCCAGTGGACGATGGTCTGCAACGTCATTCTGCAGCGGTCAATTGGGGGTTACCCTTCAACAAGTGGGTAGGACAACTTTATTTAACACAAAGCACACAGAAACAAAAATGGACTATATTAACAGAACCCCAGTAGTTTAATGTGAAATCAGATGCTGAGAAACCCCATTCTGTATAACAAATATTGCATAAACCTTGCTTGATAACACCTCCACAACGATTCGACTGAGAGATTGTCCAATCAGGCTCCTCGAATCGAAGCATCGAATTTCCGACTATTTGCAGTCACCCAAGTCTTTATGTAAAGAGATGGATTGGAACACAGCCTTCTGACAATGGGACTAACTCTATTAATGGAGTTCAACACTGAACATGTTCTCACCTGAAGACAGTTTTCCTTCGAGCGACGCAAACAAATGCATCACATTCAAAAATAATAAACAGTAGAGCAAAACCGTGGACCGTGAGCGACACAAGACTCTTCTGAACGCATGGATATGTATTTTTGATGAAAACCTAGCATCAGCTGACGATATGAAACATGTTATGAGTCTGTGTGTGAGCAGAACAGTTTAGTCGTCTTTAACATAGGAGTGAACAGGAGAAAAACTCACAGTTCCGAGCAGTTTATTCAAATTCTGTATAAGATACAGCTTTAAGGGTTACATTTTCAGAAAGAATTTAATGGACGCCCAAAAAGCAACCCGTCCAAAAAAGTTTAACATTTTTACATTGCGACTAGGAAAAAAACGTAAAAGTTACAAAAAATATATTTAGTTCATGTAAAGACCCTAAACTAGGCAGAAGCTGTAAAGGAAAAGCAGGAATTTGCGTTTTAAAGTTTAAATGACAAAAATTGGTTAAACAGGCGCACAATAAATTTGTACAAGAACAATAGGTGGTTGCATAGGAAAGGCACAAAACCAGGTGCACTAACCTCAGAGTATTGATACCTAAAAACCGTGATATCGTATTGATTAGAGCATACCCTGGTTTCGTAATACCTTAGAAGTCTTGATACACTGTGCAACACTAGGCCAGAGCTGAGCCTTAAGTACCTCTATGGCAATAAACTACTAACACGTCTAATGTGTCAGTATTATTGTCTACAAAAGCAATACTCCTATAGAACTTTTCACGTCCTAATATGAAGGCTGAAATCTCCTTTGTGGTGGAGAGGTTAGTGCACCTGGTTTTGAGCTTTTTGCATTGACAATATATAGTTGTACTTCAAGTTTTTCAGCAGCAAAGTGTGACCTGACCTGTACCTGACTGCTCAAAGAAAATTAGGCTTTATTGCCACTTTTGAACACAACAAAAAGCTCTGGTTTCAGGTTTGCTCCTCTTGACATCCCGCAAAATACCAGCATTAAGCTCCCTGAAACCCGCCGCCTTAAAGGACCCTTTAAGGCGTTCTACCACCTGTTACTAATTGCTCTGTGAATTTGTCGTGGCAGCAACAATGATTCAAAGCAACACCCCAGTAGAGCCTCCGGGAAACAGTGCGACCGGCAGCAGCGCGGCGCTCCCAGAGCCAGGGGACCCACTTCATGGATTTTTTGCATCATTAACTATTTATGAGTTGCCACTTCAAGTTATTTACACTGGACTGATGGTAATGTTGTTCAGAGCTCAAACGCCACGCAGGGCCCCGCTGGGAGAATGGCTCGGGTTGAGGGGCCCGGCGAAGGCATGTGTAAATCTGTTAAATATTGTACACAAACGCCACCTGCAGCTGCTATCGCAGCGCCGGGTAAAAGGGCCCAGTTCAATTCTTGGGGGACGGAGTGATGGAGGAGTACAGAAGGGCACATGTGTGCCACGTGGTAAACAGGGCACAGTGTGACAACAGCATATAATGTATAAGTCTAAGCAAAGCCACAAACCACAGGGACTGTTCAGTTGACCTGGTTTGTCTCAGGCTTTTACCCACTGCTGATAATTGCATCAGATGATGCAAATGTGTCAGAGTCCAACTGCATTATATCTCCTCTGCTGCTCAGAGACAGAGCACAGTCACCCAGCTATGTATCTGGGTGAAAAATACTAAAAATTCATATTTCAGTATATGAAAAGAAAATACAACATTGAAGTTGTTTTTACACATAGTTCCATGACCAGGAATACATTTGAGTACAGCAGTTATAAATTCCACTACATGCAAGCTTAAATCCAGAAAACCATTTCCATATACTCCACCTATTTATACACAGCAAAACTTCCAGAGTAAAATTGGACTCATATACTGTTTATACTCTGTTCCAGAGATAAATTTCAACATTATAAAAAAGTTAGAGAACAGCCTTAAACAAAGATGACTGAGTAAGTGGATCTGAGAGCACGAGTGACTGACGTAGACAGAGACATGTTAGAGATAGTGTTCTAAGAGTCAAACTCTTGATTTTTTAACAAAAATCAAGAGTTTGTCTAATGTCATACAAACAAAATGCTCTATAGCTACTTATAGGTCACAGCAGAGTCTCAAGAGAAGACTCTGTCTGAGTCTCCAGTAAAAATGACTGAAATACAGAGTACATGTCTGTCTGTCTCTGTGACTGTCACTCATGCTCTCACTCATTTATGTTTATGCTTGTTTTCTAACACTTTCATAGTGTTGAAATTTAACTCTCAAAAGGAGTTTGTATTAGTCTGATTTTTTAACACCTACAGAGCTCATTTTACTCTAGAGTCCTCTATAGATTTTGCTGCGTACTCATTGTGACAATGCTGGAAATGTGTAAACCTGACCACAATTTGAAATTGTGCATAAGCCCTGTTCTAAAATACACCAAAACAAAACTTCCACCTCATCCACACCTGGGCCCTGTACTACAAACCCAGTTGAACCATGTCTATCCTACCCAGTTAGACAAAACCTAACAATCCTGGTCTGGATCAGTGCTATCACAAAGCAGGTTATCAACATAACTCAACATAACTGTCAATAAAACCCTTTTCGCTCCTGATTGGTCAGTGTCTCAGTGTTTCTATCGTCTATCTGGAAACTTAACCTGCTCCAGAGCAAGTTACCACGGTGACCAGGGTCAGCTGGTGGTGATTTTGAGCGGAGGGGCTGACAGATGCATTGTTATATTTAGTAGCGCACACTACAGCAACAGCAGCATCATATTTCAAATGATTTAATGACAAATTGTCACACACAACCACTTGTACATACAACCTAAGACATGACTGAAAACTAGAAGTGCTGTAATCTTTTGGTTTTGATAAAAAAAAAAAAAAACATATAATGCTTGCAACTGTTAATTAATTATATATAATTAATATTAATATCCAACAACAATAATATCCATCCATCCATCCATCTTCTACGCTTATCCGGGGCCGGGTCGCGGGGTCAGCAGTCTAAGCAGAGACGCCCAGACTTCCCCTCTCCCCAGACACTTCCTCCAGCTCTTTCGGGGGATACCGAGGCGTTCCCAGGCCAGCCGGGAGACATAGTCCCTCCAGCGTGTCCTAGGTTTTCCCCGGGGTCTCCTCCCGGTGGGACATGCCCGGAACACCTCCCTAGGGAGGCATCCAGGAGGCATCCGAAACAGATGCCCGAGCCACCTCAGCTGGCTTCTCTCGATGTGGAGGAGCAGCGGCTCTACTTTGAGCTCCTCCCGAGTGACCGAGCTCCTCACCTTATCTCTAAGGGAGCGCCCCGCCACCCTGCGGAGAAAGCTCATTTCGGCCGCTTGTATCCGGGATCTTGTTCTTTCGGTCATGACCCAAAGCTCATGACCATAGGTGAGAGTAGGAACGTAGATTGACCAGTAAATCGAGAGCTTTGCCTTACAGCTCAGCTCCTTCTTCACCACGACAGACCGGTACATCGACCGCATCACTGCAGAAGCTGCACCGATCCGTCTGTCAATCTCACGTTCCCTCCTTCCCTCACTCGTGAACAAGACCCCAAGATACTTGAACTCCTCCACTTGAGGCAGGATCTCTCCACCAACCTGAAGGGGACAAGCCACCCTTTTCCAACTGAGAACCATGGTCTCAGACTTGGAGGTGCTGATCCTCATCCCAGCCGCTTCACACTCGGCTGCAAACCGTCCCAGTGCACACTGAAGGTCCTGGCTTGATGGAGCCAACAGGACAACATCTGCAAAAAGCAGAGACGAGATCCTGTGGTCCCCAAACCAGACTCCCTCCGGCCCCTGGCTGCGCCTAGAAATCCTGTCCATAAAGATAATGAACAGGACCGGTGACAAAGGGCAGCCCTGCCGGAGTCCAACATGCACTGGGAACAGGTCTGACTTACTGCCGGCAATGCGAACCAAGCTCCTGCTTTGTCGACAGGGACCGGACAGCCCTTTGCAAAGGGCCCCGGACCCCATACTCCCAGAGCACCCCCCACAGGGCGCCACGAGGGACACAGTCGAATGCCTTCTCCATCACACTCCTCAGGGGAGGCTGAGGAGTGTGATCCCTCTATAGTTGGAACACACCCTCCGGTCCCCCTTCTTGAAAAGAGGGACCACCACCCCGGTCTGCCAGTCCAGAGGTACTGTCCCCGCCACGCGATGTTGTAGAGGCGTGTCAACCAAGACAGCCCTACAACATCCAGAGACTTGAGGTACTCAGGGCGTATCTCATCCACCCCGGTGCCTTGCCACCGAGGAGCTTCCCAACTACCTCAGTGACTTCGGCTTGGTTGATGGATGAGTCCCCCTCCGAGCCCTCGGCCTCTGCTTCCTCAGTGGAAGACGTGTCGGTGGGGTTGAGGAGATCCTCGAAGTATTCCTTCCACCGTCCAACAATATCCCCAGTTGAAGTCAGCAGATTCCCACCTCCACTGTAAACAGTGTTGGCAGGGCACTGCTTCCCCCTCCTGAGGCGCCGGACGGTTTGCCAGAATTTCTTCAAGGCCGACCGATAGTCCTTTTCCATGGCCTCACCGAACTCCTCCCAGACCCGAGTTTTAGCCTCCAAGACCACCCGGGCTGCAGTCCGCTTGGCCTGCCGGTACCTATCAGCTGCCTCAGGAGTCCCACGAGCCAAGCAGGCTCGGTAGGTCTCCTTCTTCAGCTTGACGGCATCCCTTACTTCCGGTGTCTACCTCCGGGTTCGGGGGTTGCCGCCACGACAGGCACCGGAGACTTTACGGCCACAGCTTCGAGTGGCTGCATCGACAATGGAGGTGGAGAACATGGTCCACTCGGACTCAATGTCTCCAACCTCCCTCGAGATCTGGTCGAAGCTCTGCCGGAGGTGGGAGTTAAAGATCTTTCTGACAGGGGGCTCTGCCAAACGTTCCTAACAGACCCTCACAGTACGTTTGGACCTGCCGAGTCTGTCCAGCTTTCTCCCCCGCCATCGGATCCAACTCACCACCAGGTGGTGATCAGTTGACAGCTCCGCCCCTCTCTTCACCCGAGTGTCCAAGACATACGGCCAGAGGTCAGATAAAACAACTACAAAGTCGATCATCGATCTCCTGCCTAGGGTGTCCTGGTGCCACGTGCACTGATGGATACCCTTATGCTTGAACATGGTGTTCGTTATGGACAAACTGTTGCTAGCACAGAAGTCCAATAACAGAACACCATCCGGGGGGCCGTTGCTCCCAATCACGCCCCTCCAGGTGTCACTGTCACTGCCCACGTGAGCATTGAAGGCCCCCAGTAGAACGACGGAGTCCCCGGTCGGAGCACTTTCCAGCACCCCTCCCAGAGACTCCAAGAAGGCCGGGTACTCTGCACTGCCATTTGGCCCGTAAACACAAACAACAGTGAGAGACCTATCGCTGACCCGAAGGCGCAGGGAAGCGACCCTCTCGTTCACCGGGGTGAACTCCAACACATGGCGACTGAGCTGGGGGGCTATGAGCAAGCCCACACCAGCCCGCCGCCTCTCACCGCAGGCAACTCCAGAGTAGTGGAGAGTCCAGCCTCTCTCAAGGATTTGGGTTCCGGAGCCCAAGCTGTGGAGGTGAGCCCGACTATCTCTAGTCGGTATCTCTCAACCTCCCGCACAAGCTCAGGCTCCTTCCCCGCCAGCAAGGTGACATTCCATGTCCCTAGCGCCAGATTCCGTGTCCAGGGATTGGGTCGTCGAGGCCTCCGCCTTCGACTGCCACCCAATCCACTTTGCACCGGCCCCTTACGTGGTGGGCCCACGCTGCGGCGTAGCACCAAATTTTGGGCCCTGGGTACAAACCATCTTGCTGGGCCCCCGTACCAAATACCATAGTGATACCAATGTATATGTGTGTTTAGAAGGGCCCCTCCTCCGCCTCAGGCCCTGGGTACTCGGTACCCTTTATCCCCCCAGTCCGACTCCCTGGGCCCACGGGAGGTATTATCAATAATAATTGTAGCTAATATTTGTCCGATCAGAACATTGCTCTGCTGTAATCAGTCAACAACACTCAGCTGTGGTTCTTATTTTAAAAAGGTTTGGCTGGTCTTGAGAAACAGTCTAATGATTTATCTCATCCTGCACAAAAGAAAAAAAATCACAAAAAGACCTGATACACCCTGCCTCCCCGAGACGACACGGACTGTTGCCAGAAACAAATTACACCCGCTCACGTTATCACCGGTGTTTACTAAGTTTCATTCTATTAGCATTTGTAGCTGAAAGACAAATCAGATCAGACTGAGTGTGAACAAGTTGAAGCTGTAACTTTTAATAAACCAGAATTGAACCCCTTAACCCACAACTGAACCACTACATCAGTACGAGTACCAGGGCCACTAACTCATGGGCTACACAAAACATGTCATAGTCCAGTAGTCTTGGTCTCGTTCTGTTTCACTTTGAGTTTAAAACAAACCAAACTTACTTTAAAAGGCAGTAACACCTCTTAGTGTTACATCAAACACAAAAACAGCAGCAACACTATAAGGGAGGATGAGCACAAACCTGGCTTGTGTGAAGAGTACCTATTCAGCAGAAGATTTCTCTATTTACCTTGCCCTGTACATTCATAAGTAATTAACAAAATGTAAAGTTTGGAAGAGCAATATTGTCCAAAACCACTTGTTGCTGCTCCTCACTCATTAGTTGAATTAGAAGTCTTTCTTGTTGTCTGCAGTGTTCACAGTAACCCAACATGCACCACACTAGAGAGATCATTAGTAGGGCTGTGTATTGGCAAAAACCTGGAGATACAAAAAGTATCACGATACACATGTCATGATACAATATATTCTGATATATCCCAATACTGTATTGTAAGACGATATTTACAATTATCAAAATAGTGAGCACTGAAACTGGATCTCACAACACATCACAACATTTTTTTAAATTTAACAAGCATATTGCTTGCAGAGTTTATTTTCTATTTTTTTTTCAGAAATACTCATCACAGTGTTTAATTTTGAATACAAAATAAAATAAAAATGTGTATATATATATATATATATATACACATATATATACACATTTTTATTTTATTTTGTATATATATGTATATGTATATATATGTATATATATATATATATATATATATATATATATTTATAATTGTTTTTTATTTTAGGTTATACCATGTCAATGCACATTTCCCCTTTTATTTAAACAATCTCATTCTTACACCTCCAAAACTTAAGAGATGGTCATTGACTTCAGGCGCAGTACAACCCCAACTCAAACTGTGACCATCAATGGAGAAGACATTGAAATGGTGTCCACCTATACCTGGAAGTGCATTTGGACAACAAGCTGGACAAGTCCAAAAATACAAATGGACTTTATAAGAAAGCAAAGGGCTTTTAAAGTTAACAATAAAATGCTGCAGATTTTTTATCAGGCGGTAATGGCTAACTCTGTTTTTAATGATTATTAATGCTTTTTATTTTTAATCTTTTAGAAAAAGAGATTGTAGACGACTTGGAAAAACTAATAGAGAGAGCTGGTTCAACTAAAAGCATTAGTTTGGAGACTCTGGTTGAAGCAGTGGAGCAGCAGACACACAACAGGACTGAACAACATGGACCATCCCCTGCATTGGGCTTTTGAACAACAGAGAGCAGCCAGTGGACGTCTGAGATCAGTGAGCTGCAGGACAGAAAACCACAAGAACTTCTTCTTCCTGACTGGCATATGACTGAACAATCAATCAGTCTGTGGACGATGAAGTCTCAATCAACTCATCTGAAGAGACCTAACAACTGAATTTAAGTTTAATTGAAATGAATTAAGACCACCCTGTTAGTAGCAAGGACACCGAATATTTATTTTTGTCTGGATAGGCAGAAGGCCGGTTGGTGCTGTTGATGGGACACTACACTCAGGACTTTCCCATAATAGTTTAGCATTAACATATGTTTGCCTTTTGAAGAGTTTAAAGAAGGTAAAAGTAGATAGGATAGTAGATAAACTGTTCAAAATTTTAAATAACCAATTTTTTCCACCTTGCATGAATATTGCAGTTATAACCAGGTAAGAGCTAAATATGTATTTTCGCTCAATGATTATATTATGAATCTCAATGGGCTCTCCTTTCATTTAAATTATTTTGGTATCTTCTGAATCATAATTACTCTAAATACACAATGGAAATGTGCATACATACAGTACATATCATTTCAATACATAATAATGAAGAAGCACAGCCACAGCAGCAGGTAGAGCTGCGAGTCACTTCCAAAAAGTAGTTCTGTTGAGAAGTTATCCCAACAATGGCGAGGTAATGTGATTTCCCTCTTTGGAGCGAGCAATAGATAGTTATCATTAGCATGCACAGATGAGTGTAGCAGCCTGAATATTCATGCCTCTCATTTACTGTCTTCCTCTCTCAAATTGAAAGGCAAATAAACAATATGTGCAGTTAAGTAGAAACAGGAAAATGTGTCAAAATCAGTTTCGCAACATGGCATGCAAACTGTAAATGAAACACTTGGAATGTTCAATCAGACAAACAGCTGTCACACACTTTTCCACTGCAGATGCTCCAAGAAAAACGACTGGACCTGTCAAAAATATATGTGTCCAAACTGGAGTTTTGTCGACAGAATGTAAAAGCGGGTGGAGCAGCGGCAGTAAACAGACGTGTGTTGTTAATGCATAGAGCAGCGCCGTCCTTGGAGTGGCCTCGGGACTGTTGCTTCACACACTGGGACTCAGTGTTGCCTGGAAACATTTGATCTGATTTTTATTTTGCTGATAACGGCTGGGAGCGCTGCCCATCCACTCCGCCTCAGTTTATCAGCACCCCAGGGCTCTTCTATATGTCTGCCAGAAGGGGAGCGATCATGTTGTAAGATTTGTATTTGATTTTTGTTTGGTGTGGACTGTGCCACTTTTACTGCTATTGTTTTCTCCACATTTTAAAAGAACAAGATACATTTCTCTCCAAGATTTGGTCAACTCATAATTTGTGATCTTTTCAACCAACTCTCTGCCTATGTACTTTTATGCTGCAAATCCAAAACCATACATTTATTCATCTGCATGTCTTGGCTGCAGGGGCAGCAATCTACATAGTATATGCCTGCTGTTCCTTTTACATCAGACTTTCAGTTCTTTTTATGACAATGATTACACCCCACGGCTCTCTCTTCTTAGGCCCCTCCTATAGCTTTTGTGTTGGAGAACACCAAGGCCAAGTGGTCTTCTGCAGGTGGAACATCAACTGCATTAAGTCAGTTTAGGCAGAGGATTGCATACACCCACAGACGTCAGTCCAACAATTTCAGACTCAGATGCATGGTCTTGGTCAAAGACCACAGAAACATCACATTTACCTACAAACCATTCCAACAATATTTGAAGCCCTGGCTTAGTCAAATGTCTTTTCTAAAGATGCAAAACATGTGGAGCATTCTTTAGTCTGTGCCACTTTAGTCTGTGTGTAGGACAGGCCCTTCTTTGAGTATACTGCCTCTGCTTTCTTTACTGAAGGTGAATTAACAGGATTGAAAAGATCCCCAAAGTATTCCATCCACTGTCTGACACAAGGTCAGCAGAAACCCAGCTGACAGGGAAGTCCGCCAAATGAGGTTGAGGTTCAGCAGTAGAACCTGGAGCCTCTAGGGTTACCCCTCTTGTCAGTTGGCCTGTGGGAGACCTTAGGAGACACAGCCCTAAGGATCGAACCCTAAATGTAGTATCAACACCTAAATATTAGATGTCATCTAGGCTTTTTTTTTATTTAATTTTAATAGCTTGGCAAAATTTGATAGATAAGGGTGCCTTTTGGGGTGATTGGCAAAAAAATGCAGTTTCACCATTAAAGATAAAGATACACAGAAAATCTCCAGTGTTTTTTCAGCTCAACACTATGAAAGTGTTAAAGCCTTAAACAAAGATGACAGTCACAGAGACAGACAGACATGTACTCTATATTTGAGTCATTTTTACTGGAGACTCAGACAGAGTCTACTCTTGAGACTCTGTCATGACCTGTAGAACTGAGTCTCTGTGGATGTTATCAGAGATAAACTAATGAGCAAGTGTTGAGCATAAACATATGTGATGAGAAAAATAACACAATAATATATACAGTATATATACTTGAAAACTAAACCTATTCAAACTGTGTCTCTAACTTGTCTCTGACGTCAGTCATGGTCTGACCATGACTCAGAGGAACTGCAGCTTTTTGTCTCCCATTAATCTGGGGTATGGAAGAAAACAAATCATTTCAAGCTACCTCAAAAAATATTTGTATTGAGTTACCTCAGACAGTTACTCTAAAGACATTTACATTAAAGACTTGCTCATTAGTTAGTTTTTCTATGATAATGTTCACAGAGCCTCAGACTGAACTGTAAAAGTCCTACAGGTCATGACAGAGTCTCAAGAGTAGACTCTGTCTGAGTCTGCAGTAAAAATGACTCAAATATAGAGTACATGTCTGTCTGTCTCTGTGACTGTCACTCATGCTCTCAGACCCACTCATCTTTGTTTAAGACTGGTTTCTAACACTTTTATTGTGTTGATCTGAAATTTAACACAGGCAGTGCTTATATATATATATATATATATATATATTTTTTTTTTTACACCCACAGTGTTAACTTAACACTGGAGATTTTGCTGCACACCACTGGTGAATTTACTCATATTTATCATCCAACTTTTACCTTTTTATTTTTTGGTTCCTAATTACATGCAACTTTCTTACCTTTGTATCTTTTCTAGGTAACACACACACAGACTGTCACAAAGAACAGTGTCAGCATTTCAAAGTTATTCTATAATTTATCTTGAATCGTGACAAAAACTAGTGCTTGCTGGTTTTTACTTCCCAGGAATTAAAGATAAATACTCTATATCTATATTAATAAATTAATATGGAGAATTTATCAATAAATGTATCAATAAATTATAGAATAACTTAGAAACTTGCTTTGAAACGCTGACACTGCTGTAACGAAGGAGAAAGTTGGAAGGTGATTAATGCAGTCCCAGTTTGTATTTCTGGACTCAGTTTCAGTTAAAGGTCAAATGATCACTGTGGTACTAATCCACATGAGCTCTCTCTATACGCAGGTGTCTCTCTGTCATTTATGCAGACAGCTTTTTATTTTGTCTTTTCTTGGAAGCTAAATGTATCTAATGCATAAATACGCTGCCAATTGAACAAACAAAAAAGCTAATTGATCGGCAGCGTCATGCTAGCTCTGAGTCATTCCATCACATCTAAAATAAAAGTGGAACACATTGTCTTCATTCCAAGCTGCGGCTGGTACCCACTTATGCTCACCTGCATCCTCTTGATAATGTTGCCCACACTGCCTACGATTTAAACTCCTTTAGCTCACAGTTTGCAGCCACGAATATTAGCCCAGCCTTAAGGAGAAAAGATTTGTCATAAATCAACGGGTAGAAAAAAAGGGTAATGTGACTTCTCCAGCAGGGTGTGTGTGTAATGTGTAATGTCAAGGGGCTAATCCCCCACAAAACAATAACTGACTTTGAACTCAGCTGATTGTGGGGAAATTTCTTTTATTAAATAGTGGCACTGTATAAGGCTTCCTATAGTCAGCAGCACTATGGGAGTTCATGGGACTGATGTACTAACTTCCTCAAAAAGGGACACTTGAATTTAAAACAAAAAGTTAAGGTAAGTTGTTTTTTGAGTTGCTTGAACACAACAGTTTTTACGTATAACAAACACTTTAAAGTTAAGTTGAACACAGAAATAATATTCATAATACTTGAATTAACTTATTAACTATTTTGTTAAATGTTACTCACATTCTTATAAATAATATGTATTTCATAAATTCAATTTACAACAATTTTGATTATTATAATATCTTTATTACGTAGACAAAAAAACATTATAAATCTTTCCCAGTGCCAAAAATGCAGTCATTGACGGGTGGCAAACAAACTCAAGGCTCTATATTTTAAAGAAATAAAAAACGTTTAAACAGCGGAATCCAGCAGAAAAAAGCCCTCATGCTACCCTAATGTCTATTCCATGTTATCAAAAACTCAAAACAAATTTCACCAAATTTTTTTTTTTTCTAGAACATTTTACTCTTACGACTGTATTAAGCAACAGCTATAAGCACAATTAAGCACAACTATGGTAAGCACAGAGAACTACAACTATTTAGCTCTCTTTAGCATGCTATGTTAGCTGATAAGATATTAATAACTATATTTGCCACACATGACATAAGTCTTTGTTTCTTAACAGTGCTTCAACTAAAACTAGAACTGTAAAAGACAATCCCTTAGATAAGGAAATGAACTTACTATATTGTCCATAGCTGAGAAAATTAAAATGTCAAAATACCTAGCATGTGAAAGGAACACTTTTTACAGTGTATGATTAATATCATCATGTTTAAAATATTAAATGATGAATTGGTTTGAGAGTCCCTGTAGCGTACAGGGACTCTCAAACCAATTCATCATTTAACATTTTTTGTAGTTTAAATTTTAATTATATAGACAAACATCAGAAATAGGGAGCAATGAGTCATTGACATTCACAGACAAACCATGTTATTATGAACCCAACATGAGCCACACCCGGCAACAGGGCAGTCTCAGTAACTGCAAGCCTTGGTTTGAACAACATATGACCTTCTCACCATGTATTTCAGCCAAATCCTTTGAATTTGACATGAGCTTTGCCAAGTCTGGGAGTACTCTGTACTCTGTACTCTGAGTAACCCTACCTCTGACAATAATGGGACCAACGCGGGCCCTGTCCTGCAGAATCATTCTTGCTGCAGTCATCTACTCTTGACATTGATTTGGTGAGAGGCAGGAATATGCAGAGAGTTTATTCCAAGGGCTTGACATTAGCACCCACCAAGATGCCAGATGCTGGAGTCTTCCAACTTTAGAGCGGCCATCCTTCGACCGGCGGGTGGGCAGTTTGATCCCCGCTCGAAACGCCCCAAAACATCATAACATCCTGCTCTCCCCCACATACTGTCGTTGTGTCCTTGAGCAAGACACTTACATTGCCTCCAGTGGTGTTCCAGCTTTAACACTGGTAAATAGCTTAATGTACGAAAAGCGCTTTGAGTGCCTACTACAGTAGGTGGAAAAGCGCTATATGAAGATTATTATTAATATTGTGCTCCTGAACTATTTCATTTTAAATCGAATCAGGTCCTCTGGGAACAGCTTCCTGACACTGTCCAAAGACTTATGTTTATGTGAAGTGGTCAATCTAAAGGCTTCACGGTGCATAAATGTGAGAGTGAATAGTGTTTTTCATGACTGTCTGTGCTCTGCGACCTGTAAAGACGTTGAAAATTAAAGTTTGGAAAATGGGTGTATTTCTTGACAACAAAACATCCAAAGATTTTGTGTGGATCAAATGTGTTATATGTTTTACTACAATAAACACCGTCCTAGACAATACTGCAGCAAAGAATAAAACTACCCCCAAATAAATCCAACGACAGAAAAGATGTAATCCCTTGAAACTTTATCATAATGTCAAAATTTAAGATGAGTAAAATTAGAACCACTTATGGTAAAAACAAACACATTATAGCCAGTCTTTATTAGAGCAGTTAAATGATAGCTCTTTTACAAAAGTAAATAGCCTTTTATCTGCAATAAACATAACAGAGTTTATTACAGCATCGACTGTCATTAACAACTCCAAACTACTTTTTAGATGTTTAAATTATGACTCTTTTTTCCATCTGAAGATATTTATGGTGACTAACGTTTACCAAATATCATCTCAAACGTATTGACAGCAGTTGGATTAATTCAGACTGACAAAGTGTCTTCAAACGGGGCACAATTATGGAAGTTCACCATTATTACCGCAACAGCACCGCAGGCCACAAGGAAATCTGTTTTGCATTCTAAAAGCAGACTGTGCACTAAATCCATTACAAATCAAATAAATAAGATGAGGGGGAGGGGGTCTAATGCCTCAGATTGACACACAGATAAACGGCGTTCAGTGGCACAATAACGGCACCACAATCTTCCATGAGCTTTATGGTGACGAATAATCAAAAATCCCTTTATCGATGACACATCAAGGAGCATTTAGTTTATGCTTCGGTTAATCCCATTGAGTATTTTGTGATTTTTCCCTGCGTTACTCGTTCCAGCACGCTATATTTGTCTCGTAAATGCGGGATATTTTGGCTTGACAAATTGCTACAGAGCCACAATCCTATTAAGGGATGCAGCGTTGTGTTTGCTGCCAGTGACATTCTGTTTGGGTGTTGCATTAGACAAACATACACCACCGGCTTGTCATTAATGAATAATAAGAGCATTCTATATTCTGAGTCAGACCACTATTTTGATTATCCCCGAACAATGTCCATCTCCGACTCTCATTGCTCTAATTTGATGCAGTTTTCTTTTCATCATTCAATCAATTAATTAATCCCTATTTATTTGAACTAAATGCATGCAGTTCTGAGTCTTTATACAAGACAAATGAGCTGTACTCCCACGTTTGAGTCACACCAAATGGAAGTGGGATTTAAAATATGTCCAGAAGCTAATATATTCATGTTGCAAAGCCTTATTAACATAAACAGTAATTTTGCTGCACATGGAATCAGGAAGAGAATGCAGCTGGACAGAGTGTAAAAGCTGGACGATGGAACATGGTGGGAAAATTATAGACGTGGTACACAACTTTTTCTATGATGATTGTTTAGTTAATGCAAAATATTTCATAAATTGTATAAGTAGTGATTGTGGTAATATATACCTCCCGAAAAGTCTGCTTTATACATGATCAAGGAGGAGGGCCTGTCTTTTAAATTAACAACTGGTGGTGCCATTGAGGACATTTAAAAAGATCTGTCATCAAGATGTGGAGCTGTGGCAGTGGGACTGAGACCTGTTATACCGAGAGAGTCACATCTTGTCGTGGTTATAGGCTAAATTCAACCAAGAGCTATACAACTATACTTTGTAACTATGTCTGTGAAAGATGCTATATAAATAAACGTTTACTTACTTACTGCCTCTGACATCATTAACGGAACTGTTTCCAGGTTATAGACTTAGCCTCTGATGCCCTCTTTATCAGATCAGTGTTTACTGAACAACATGGACCATCCCCTGCTTTGGGCTTTTGAACAACAGAGAGCAGCCAATGGACGTCTGAGATCAGTGAGCTGCAGGACAGAATGACAGAACTCCTTCATTCTGACTGCAATGAGACTGAACAATCAATCAGTCTGTGGAAGAGGAAGTTCTTAGCCCTAACACAGCACAGTCCTGCACACGAGAACCACTGTGTTTAATCTTACAACATATAAGCCTTACATTATGTTACTTTGCAAAAAATGATCCCTGGTAGAGCGCACACATGCATAGCACCCCGGGTTAGACTCTTGCTTCAGGGCCCCCTCTCTCCCATTTTGGAAGGCAGTGTTACTGACATCATTTCAACCCACTGACCCAGTTGTGGCAGAGAGAACAATAATACAGAGGTTTAAATAGAAGTTGAATACATGTGCACAAGCCTGCAGTAAACCTAAAAATGGCTCAGTTCCCCACCTGCATCCTTCTGTAAACACCACACCGCACTGTTTCAGGTTCAGAGATTCAGATCCCTGCAGGTGTGTGGAAGATGTGGTGTGACAAACAGCTATGATCTGGAAAAAAGTACTGGCGTCTTTGTTGAAGTTTTTTAATGTGGTTTTTGAATGTGCTCTATTTGACTAACAACAAATGCCATAAACGTATGTGCCAGGTTTGACCCAAATACATTTTTAAAACCATATAACACAATAGGAATCATATATTATTTCAAACAACACATTTCCCTATTGAATTGAAATTAGGTTCATATATGTATTAAAGAATAAAGTTGTACATACAGTATGTATCTTACTCATTGTATGCATACACATGTGGGTATAAGGGCATGCATAAGTCTATGCATTTAACTGTTTTTTTAGCAATGTCAATAATCTTTGATACTAATTCTCTTCTAATTGATGGATTTGCTACATGTGCGAGTGGTTATACACTGGCCCCACTGGTCCAGCTGGCAAAAGAACAATTCAAATATATCCATGTCTATGCCTCTATCCAGTCGTGAACCCTTGCAAGTGGAGCTCACTAATGGGTGGTTTAAGGTGCTAGTGAAATTCTTGAACAAAATCTTGCAGTACTTCAGTGATGAAAACAAATGAATACAAAGCAATAGTCTAAATCATAATTATGTATTTATTCTATATTTCCAGAAGGCGGAACAAATACACATACAACCAATCAGAATTTAGGGGGGCAGTAACAACATTCACAGGAACCAAAAGAATTTGAATAACATATTAACAATCAGATCATCTCATAAAGGCCGACCAATAAATAAAAGGTTATGACCATATTAACCTCAATGGAGGCTCCTGTCATCGTGACAACGGCCAGTGCCCTCCAAATTTTACCAGAGTACAAAATGGATGGTGTGGTTTGGAAAACAACACTAATTCTTTTTAGACCAATGTTTAGTAAATGAATTATCCGTGTTGATAATTTGACTGGACAACCTGGCCAGGCATTGAGACGCATTTTCACCCACTTTACCCACACCTCAACAAGGATAGTTAACACTTGACATTTGATTAAAGCTCGTTTAGATTCAGCGGAAGGGCAAGCAAGGACAAAGACAACAGGTGAGCCTTGGAAATGGTTTCTTAGAAGGTCTAGAACCGGGCCCAAATATTTGTCCTGTTCTATCTTCTGTACTTTACTGTGCTGAAATTTGATAGTGTAAGTAAACGCCAAGGGTTTAATTGCAATAAATGTGTGGCTGTAAAATCTTTGGGTAGACACCACTAAAAAGCACAGTGCTGCTGAAATATCTTTACTCAGAACACATGATGTAAATGTAATACAGCTGAAAAGAAAAGACTGTGATATATACCACACAAGTGCACTGTTGTTTGGCCTCTGACTATGTCCCAACTTGACGCCGCTGAGCTTGGGTCACAGTCCCCATCCGATCCAAACATGGGAACCCTATTGTGTTTTCCCTGACATGAATTATGGTATGGTATGTAAATTATGATAAATTATCAGTCAATAATTCAGCATATGTCAGGTAGACTATATTTACAGGACCACCTGGAGTCGGCTGAGTAGAGGTTACACTTTAGGGAGTAAATAAATAATACAGCTATTTTACCCCACGCTTTAATACCATTAAATATTCAGCTATTTGGATGATCAAATTTGCTGCTAAATTACAGCCTCCCTGTTGATCGGACTGGGAGGAGAGGTGGCCAACGGCGCAGTGGAGGGAAGACAGCCAAACACACACACACACACACAGCATATGCAGCACACATACAACATCAGACACACGATTACTGCTGAGCGCACACAGCCCCAGGTGGCCGCGCTGGCGTACGCTGCTTTACCTGATGATGCCGTATGCATCGATGAGCGCAGCCCAAATAATGCATTGTTTACCCACACAGTCTGAATATTTCACAAAGAACCACAGGACGGGTGGATAAATAATGTATGCTTCCAACTCGCTCGGCTTTTACTGAATAAGAGTAGTGGTGTTTCCATAAAAAAAGCAAATGTGAAGCAATATATTGAAATAAAAGAAGGACAAGGATTTGTGAACGGCCGAGAAGTAAATATACTTTGAGTGACGTCAAAATCTCAAGATGCAGTCCTAAAGTACACAGGTTTGGAGTTTTAGGAGTCGGAAATTAGCACTAGCTATAAACTCATCTGAGGTGTTGAACTTTTTAAATTGTATTTGCACCTTTCAAATGAATATGAGCTGTCACCTGTTTGTCATCTACAGTTGGGAGTCCATCAAATGTGAAGTAAATTTTAAGCAAACTGTTGAAATTTTGCGAGTGCATATCCATGAACATATCTTGATTCGAAAAACTGTAAATTAGCATGTACATAGAATTTCATGCTGAAGTATTAGAATGGTTTGTGAGAGTGGAGAAACTGTCCATCAGGAAGTAATACACTTCCTGTATCTAGATTTGTATATTCTATGTAGAGTCTAAGTACAGACACAAGTATAGGTTTTGTTTTACCCTATTGACTGTCTGTCATGTTTTCTTGAGTGACAGACAGATGAACCACTAACAGTGAACAGTGGGAGGGGCTCTGTGCAGTTGACACAGGTCTGAGTCCACCACACAATGTTTATTCACTCATTAATGGCAGCGTTCGTTGATAAAGACGTGTGTCTCGTGCTGTTGTGGTGACAGTCCACCTGAAGAACCCGATCGGATCAGAGCAAAGAATGAAACTGCTGTCAGATGTTCAGCCACATGTTGAGCCCAGAGAACAACCAGCATGCATATGTGACACTACAGAAATATTTGAAACCTGTTTGATATATGTGTGATATTGTGACTCTTGTGGATTATGGCAATAAATATAAAACAAAAACAATGCATTGAAAAGTCTATGGTAATAAATACACAATACATTTAGCAGATGATTTTATCCAAAGCGACTTAAGGTTCTATTCACCAGTGTTACAGCTGGAACACCACTGGAGGCAAGGGTTAAGTGTCTTGCCCAAGGACACAACGACAGTATGAACTGTGGAGAGAGTGGGAATCGAACCGCCAACCTTCTGGTTATAGGACGAGCCACTGTGTAATCTCAAATCATTTTGTTAGTGATATAATATTTGGATACCTGCTGCCCCTGCGTATAATATTTATTCACTGCAAACATTGTGGATATAACATTTGTTCTGTCTAAATTTATTTTATAAAAATGCCACTTTTTGGATTTTGAATCATTCCATTAGCCAAAATGTGAATTCTGTTCATTTAAGGTAAACTACAGCATGTCGGCCCTTTGTCAGACTCAGGGTTTATTATCCACTGTTAAATTAACAAAAAAAAATAAACAATTAAAAATAAAATTGTCATTCACAGTAAGATATGAGAATTGTAAGCAAAATGAGGAATGAAGCAATTAGAGAGGTTTACATACATTATTTAGCTCTCATTAGCTCCCGGTGACATTGCAGCTCCACACCAATGAAAAGTGTTGGCCAGGCTCAGGCAATTAGTAAAATTAGTGGCACAGGGTTTGGCGTAGATTCAGACCACATGGCCCGCAAGATACCGGGCTGGTGTCACTCCTGTAATTTATAACTTTGCACATGAAATAATAGGTTTGAAAAATCACAGAGGCTACCACTGTGTCAACCTGCATTATCCTGACAACGAGGGCTGGTCCTTGGACGCGGTGCACGGCACAGGCTCCTCCAAATTTCTCCCAGTGCAGGCGGCCATTTTGTATGTGTCGGAGAGAAGCAGAGGACAGGGGTCCAAGCGGATGGTAATTAGCAGTCTGGGTTGTGTTTGTTTTCATTTTGCGCATGTTTGTGCTGATAAAGTTTGACTTGCCAAAAATCCCAGTCCCGTGCTGGATTCGGCTCAAGCTGTTCCCCGGCATCCTTCAGGAACGATGGGGAATCTTGTCGGCTGCCACTGGTCACGGCACAAACAGACGCTGGTAATCAGTGATTAGTGACATGTTACAGTATACGCCATGAGCACTGCGCAGCACAACATATTTAATACATATTCTGTCATCAAATAGTTATAGTTATACATTCATTTAGAACAGTGAGATGACATGCAATCCAATCTGAATGAAGGTTAAATATAAAGTGTATTTGAATGGAAATCTTTGTTTGTTTGTGGGTTGTGTCCACGCTCAGGGGGCCCAGGGGGCCCAGGGGATATGTACCTGGGGTGGCCCTCTACAAACTCAGGTAAAGCCTCATAAGGGACTTTTAATCATGAATTTGTTCATATTGAACTCTGCAAAAGGCAAATGCACAGAAATGTCAAATCAAATAATGTTAAGAGAGATTGTATTTCAATTGTAAATTCAATTACTCTTTTAAAAATCCTGTATTTTATGATAATGTTTATTTGCTCCACTGCAGAGAATGAATTTCTCCACTGAGATAATAAAGGGTAACTTAAAAGTATATTTTTCTTTGATTTCTGTTTTCTTTTCTATTTTGTTATTTTTTTAATAACACTTTTTTTTCTTTTCCCTTCAATATGACATTAGATTGCATTAATTTTGTGTCATTTTCCCAAAAGTTTGTTGACATAACAGATAACATTTAATATGAAAAAAGCCAGAAAAGACGTGTGTCTGTATGTTCCTGGATAGGGTTAGGGTTTCATAACCCAGACAAAATAAATTGTGGACGTGTGGACACATAGATTCTATTGAGTTTTGTGAGTTTACAACTTGCTAATATGAATCTAGAACAGCTCCAAGATAACCATTCATGTCCGAACCCTGGTCTTAGCAGCTTGTTGTGTCCAATGATGTGCCAGCTCTGACAGGTCTGGGTGTGTTTTTAGGTTTGAAGATATAGAGACCGTTTTAACTTTACCAACATGTAAACAACATGGAGCTGCTCTGATTGGATAAAACAGTGGTTGATCAATCCAATCACCTCCAGGTATTTATTGAAAGTAGCTGCCCTCTCAGATGGTTCTGCGGAGCACGTTGATCTGGCAGAGTCAGGTTAGAGACATGGGGCAGTTGGGGAGACCCCGGAAAGACTGAACGAAAGATTTCTGTGTTGATGCCAGTTAAATAACAAATCAGTTTTTTTGTTTTTTTAACAATTGTGGTCATGTTAGGGTTCTCATCATATTATTATTGGTGTATTTCAAGTTTTATTATGTGTTTTTATCCATCACTGAAGCTGCGGTTGTGAGGAGGAAGTGACGTCACTCTAATGTGCCTAGATTTGATCAAATGAAAGAATAAATGAGAATATCTCCCATCTTCAAAGATTTTTAAAAGACATTTTTGGCATCAGATTTATATTTTAATTTGACATGTATGAAAACAACAAAACGATACAAAAAGTAAAGAAAAAACAAATTAATGAGGTCTCCCAAAAGTAGGTTTCACTGACAACAATGTGCACCAGCAAAACAGATCACTTGTTTTATCCAGAACAATGTCAGTTGTGCTGTAACTTTGATAGTTTTATGTTACGGTTTTTATTCAAATAATCTTTTAACACAGTCTAACTCTTGCTATTGTTATTCGTCAAGTTAATATTTCTACACTCTTACATCTGTAAACGTCATATACTCAAGTTTATTTTTCTTTATTTTTCTACTGCACTGTAAATCAAACAATTTTAGGACTCGCATAATAAATAATCATACTAAAACAATCATTAGACATCATAAACCTTTTTTCATACAGAAAATATATCACCTTTTAACTCTTAATAAATTATACCCTTCTCAGAATCAGCCTGCGTTTGTAAATGTGAGAATTTACAACTTCTTTATACGAACAATTTCAATGTAATACTTCAAAATGTGAATGAAAACACCACTTTTCTTCTCTCTGCTCAGAAGCCGTTTGTTCCCTTTATAGTGTGAGCTTAAAGTCTGCGTCCAGCTTCAAACTCAGTGGAGGTCCGCGTCCAAACACCAAAGCGTGGCTGAATCACTCTGTGCTGCCTCTTTAAAAAAAGAACAAGCCGAGCAAATAAACAGGTGTTGTGTGCTTTAGAAAGAACTAATGCTAACGTGTTCTGGAATAGAGGGGCATAATTATACTGCGCCGGATTATGGAAAACATTGTGCATGTTAATTACAGCAGGTATGCTCATTGATTTCCTGTTATAATACTTAAATGTGTCATTAATAATTCATTTTCTCTGTGACATTTTTCACGCACCTGTGCTGTCGATGTGAATGACGCTGTGTTGCTGCGGATGATGGCTGCGTGCTTTATCATCAGAAGTCATTTTGCGTTGACACCTACTTATTTGTATTTTATGAGCTGCTGACAATGACCGTATTGTGTGAAGGGATCTCACTTAACACTGACCAAGATTGGGCTCTTAGCTCTTTGTGCAGCATCTGAAAGGTGCTCTTTACTGCTCTGCTCTGGGCTAAAACAGGCAACAGGCAGTTATTATCAGAGGCCTCACATTCTTTCAGTTGTTTAAAGTTATATTTGCACAACTTTTGTTCGCACCAGACTCTTTAAACATTTACAGTACTTGGAGCATCTGTAACCCGGAGGTTATTAATGCTAGAGCTCTGAAATGTTGATATACAACAGACATATTTGTCGGCTACAAACAGGGCCCACCTGGAGCTCCATCACATTTCCATTTTCTGGAAGGTAGCATCAAATCCAAAGAGATCCCTTCTTTCAATAGACCTCTCATTGGGGAAAGATGTAACAGTGACTGGTAAATAAAGTCAGATTTAATTCCATACTTTATTCCCAGACGACTGAGTCGTTAGGGATTTGTTTGATGTGGACCGTGCAATCACAAAAAGCACAAGGTAAAAGGAGAAAATAAAAACTTAGGATAAATGATAAAAACAGCATAAATATCAATTAACCTAATCAACAAACCATTAAGATAAATAAGACCTGCATATATAAGTTCAATTAAGTACTAGATACCAAGATCTGCGACTAACTGGCCACTGTCCAGGGTGTACCCCGCCTCAGGCCCAAAGCTGCTGGGATAGGCTCCAGTTACCCTCGACCCCTAACGGGACTAAGCGGTAGAAAATGAATGAATGAATAAGTACTAGATAAGTACCATCTACAATAAAACTATAGATGATACATCACAGATCACAATGTTTGTTTATAAAATATCATTACTTTTAGTAAAGTAAAAATGCAACCTAAATTATTTTTTAGGATCAGAAACTCCATATTTGTCTAGTCATCATGTGCCATGTAAGAGTTTAGTTATCTTTGAGTAAATGGTTATCTTTGGGTTATATAAAGTATATAATTGTTTAATGACTTGTTTTAATACAAATAATTTACTAAATGACTTTCATTCAGGCCAGTACGACGAGTACAAGACAATCTGGCAGAGAACGAATGGACGGAGGTGAGTACATACACACTAGGAATGGAGAGGGCGGGGCAGGCAGACAAAGACCAGAGCTATGTCCGAATCATCTCCCAGTCCCTAACCCCACACTCGCTACATACTGCAGCACTAGATAGAGGACTATATTACAGTGTCTGTGAAGTGCAAACAAAATAACAAATCAGAAAACAAATTAACAAAAGAAAATATTAACAAAACAGAAAACAAACAAGGTAGGTAGATAAAAGGTAGTTATCATTGGACGAGACATCTGTCACTCAAGCTAAGCATGAAGTACTCCATGCTGCAGCGGTAGATTCGCGTGTGTATATGAATGTGCAAACGTGTACTGTCCTGTTGTGGATACTGTTTAGAGATCGCAGACTATTCTTGCCATGATATGCTCTCGGCATAACCAAAATTATGGCATATGAGTATACTTACTCAAAGTAGCGTTGAATAATTTCCATTTTCTTCCCGGTTGCTAATAGAAGTTGTCATTTTTTCTCTTAGATTGAAAATTAAATATAGTCAGATACATACTTCCTGTATATCTTGAGTGACAGATGCCTCGTCCAATCAGCAATCAGCAAGAATTCCATCCGCAAATGATACACACTTTTTACGGATTGTGTGAATTGTTGTTGTTTTTTCAGTTTTGTTCATTTGTTTTCAAATTTGTTTGTTTTTGGTTTAGATTGGTTCTAGATGAAATGCTTTTTATTATTAGTATTAATGTGTCTGAAACACTGTTGTTAGTAAATCTGCAAAAACAAATATAGTATAATCCAAATACTATATATATATATATATATATATATAATTAATATGTAATTATGTAATTATATGTAACTATACAAACAAAGAAAGCCTTAATAACTTAGACACATTATTGCTGTTCTAGTAATTCCACTGAAGTTGAACAGACCTGGCCTATGTCCTGTGGTGACCGGCCTAGTGATGGAAATACATTGTTAACAGTGTTGGTCATCTTACTTTAAAAAAGTAATTAGTTACAGTTACAAATTACTTCTCCCACAAAGTAATTGAGTTAGTAACTCAGTTATCACATTGTAAAAGTAATTAGTTACTCAGCAAAGTAACTGACGTTAATATTTTTATGTTCCATTTTGCTATTACGTTTTATAAAATCTTTAAAATCAAAGATGTTTATATTAACTGATTAAAGAATAAAAACATTATATACAGTATTTTAGAACATTTAGTATTTATTTGAACTCAGTAGATTGCAGTCTGCCATATGTTATGCATAGAAATAAAAATATAAAAAATAAATATTGAGAATAAATTTTAAGTGCAAAATTAAGTCACAAAAATGTAAACTTGGGTAAAAAGAGACAAAGGGAGACCTGGCCATTAAGTAGTGCAAATCTCTGTACCTGTAAATTATTGGACAATAAAAAAAACACAATCCAACTCTCTGTAGATTAACATGTTGTTCATTCTCAAAGAAAATGAACAATACATTATTATTATTATTATTATTATTATTATTACAACAATTTTATAAAGCGCTTTTCTGGGGATGCAAAGACGCTTTACTTATCAATTATTCATTCACTCCACAGTCACACATTAATCTATACTAAAATACTCCTCTCATCTAACAACTAACATTGATTACAACATACCTTGCAATCAATGTGTTCAGTTCTGGCTTGGCCACCTGTTGCTGAGCTGCGTTGCTTGTTTTAACAGTGGCTCTGTCTCCTTCACTGGAACTCACGCAGCTGCCTTTGGGGTTAGCAGCAGCAACAAGTGTCGTGTTAGCATGTGTTGATGTGAGGTGCTTCATAAGATTTGAGTTACTTGAGACAGACGTGGATAAAGTCTTTTTTCCTGGACATAGCATGTTACAGAAACATTCTTGCCTTTAATTTCAATTAACGAGAAGTAGTGCCTGTACTTCCAGTTCGAGAACGCCCCTCGCCATTGTCGCTGATGCTGTCTTGTGTTTAGTGGAAGTCATCGCGTGCAGTGAGACCGTGTGAGCAGGACACTGCCCACACACCCCTGCTCTCTCCAGCAGCAGCTGATGTGTAGCCAAAGCATGACACCTCGCGCTTTATTCAACCAAATTGTGGTAACGCAACACTTTACATTCTCAGTAACGATAACGGCGTTACAATGATGGGAAAAGTAATTAATTAGATCACTCCGTTACTGAAAAATTAACTTTGTTTGTAACGCCGTTACTTCCAACACTGATTGTCAGTAGGTGGTAGTAGGTAGCTCTACCTTACTATCTTATTATTATTGTCAGTGTAGTTGATAAAGTGTGCCAAAGGAATGGACAGTGGACATTTCAGAGACAAGCATTTAGTTTGCCTGTTTACACTTTTGTTTTATAATACCGTGCTTCAGTGGGTCTCAGACGTTACACACTGGGTGCCACTCAGACAATATTTCTTTCTCCGTCTAGGCCTTTAGGTCACATTTTAACCTTGATGAATACCTATGAAGTTTATTTATTAACTATACTGCTGCTACTATGTGACTATATTTCTAAAATACTTACATTTTTACATTTTAGTTGACACTTTCATTTTAAAGCGACTTACATTAAGGTTCCATTCTCCAGTGTCACAGCTGGAACAACACTGGAGGCAAGGGGGGTTAAGTGTCTTGCCCAAGGACACAATGACAGTATGAACTGTGGGGAGAGTGGGAATCGAACCACCAACCTTCCGGTTGAGGGACAGCCGCTCTAACCCCTGAGCACCCCTTGCCTTTTGAAACTACATTTTGAATCCCTCTAGCATTTTAAGGGTCCAAACAAGTAGTAAAGAATGGAAAAGCTATATCAAAAAGCTTAAGGGTTATTTTTTTCATAAAATATCTCAGAGATTCCAGAGCACCACCACACAGAGCCAGCCTACCACCAGTGGTATCTGTACCACAGTTTGAGAAGCATACTTGATACACAAGCATGGTGCACAGTGGCAGAGTGGTTAGCACTTCAGAGCAAGAGCAGAGCAGGGTTGTGGGTTCACACTTACTCCACCCAGGACCCAGTCCATAAGATTCTCAGGCACCAGTCTGCTCACCAACCCACATACCAAGTTCCGGATATTTGGAGACTGAGCCTTAAGTTTGGCACCTACCTTCTGGAACTTCATTGGGCACCTACAAAAACATTTTTAAAAACCTTGTTTGTGTTACAGGTCCTTATGGTAATAGTGTATAATTACACAAAGTTTACACACAAGTGTATCTGTGTGCTGTGTAATAAATTGAGTCTTCCAGCTCCGCCTTGTTTTGTCTTTGTTTGTCCCACACATGTTCTATAATACAGTGCTGTGTCATATGTCTCACTGGGAAGAGGTTAGTTGATAATCCATTGTCATCTTTTTATTTCTTATGTCCATATATTTATTTAAATTTCTGTTGTATTTGTAACAATAACTATTAATGCACTCATATACATGTACTGTTATAACGCTGTTGTGGCATCTCCATCCATCCATCTTCTTCTGCTTATCCAGGGCCGGGTCGCGGGGGAAGCAGCCTTTGCAAAGACGTCCAGACTTCCCGCTCCCTAGACACTTCCTCCAGCTCTTCCAGGGGAATACAATGACGCTTTTTCCTGGTGGGACGTGGCCGGAACACCTCCCCGCTTAGTCCCGTTAGGGGTCGCGGGTGACTCAGCTTTGGGCCTGAGGCGGGGTACACCCTGGACAGTAGCCAGTTAGTCGCAGGGCTAACATTTAGAGACAAACAGTGACAGACATCCATTCATTCTCACATTCATTCACTAGGGACACTTTAGAGTTGCCGATTAAACTAAACATGCATGTCTTTGGACGGTAGGAGGAACTCCCTGAGTTCCCAGAGAGAACCCACAGTAACATGTGGAGGACATGCAGACTCGAGTCGGCCTAGGATGTTTGAGTCGGTTTTGAACTCATGACCTTCTTGCTGTGAGGCAGGAGCCTCTGTTTAATGCTGTGTAGACAGAGAATACAACCTTATGCTCCACCACTGTGCCTGATGGTCTGATTGATTGCGCCCTGTATGTCCTGCCACTTATTGTTTGTTTGGCCTCTGTTGTTTTATTGATGCTTAAGTTAGTTTAGGATTTTTTGGTTTGTGCCCTTGCTTGACTCAGTTTGCTTTATTCTGTCCTCTTCCAAGAGTGTGCTTCTCTGCTGTAAGGCCTGAGCCGAGCGTGGTGGGTCGGCGAGGGGGAGGGTTTGGTGATAGTCTCTCACTTCTGCCCCATAACTTCTCGTGTGTATTGGTATTTTGTACTTCCTCCACATTTACATGTTTTATTAATCCTTATAGTTTATTGTGTTTGTGTGTTTGAGTTTAAATGGTAAATGGCATGCATTTATATAGCGCTTTTTTGCACCCTTCTCGGGCACCCAAAGCGCTTAACATTGTGCTTCCATTCACCCCATTCACACCTGGGGCAGACAGAGATGGGGGCTGCCATACACACGGCGCTCAACCTTCTCCTACTACCACCAAACACACCTCTACAGTCACACACATTCATACACCAGTGCTACGGACACTGGAGGCAAGGTGGGTTAAGTGTCTTGCCCAAGGACACAACGACAGTATGAACAGGGCAGAGCGGGAATCAAACCGCCAACCTTCCGGTTATAGGACGACTGCTCTACCACTGAGCCACTCCGCCCTCCGTCCGAGTTTAGCACAGAACGTAATGGGTGCTCTGTCCAATAGACAATTGCAGGTTCTCACCAAATGCACCCGTGGCCGGCCAGCCTTTAGCATTTTAACTGCTGTGTAAGCACTGGTTTTAGTTTTCCCCCTATTTATATTCCCTTTATTTTTATTATTTTATGTAATAAATGTGTTAAAACGTTCAGTTGCTTCAGCCTCTCTTTGACACCATCTGCATTCATGTTGCTTTTGTGTAAAAACTGTGTTTTTTACACAAAAGTAAAAAACACAGTCAATTTGAGTAAAGTTGAGAACCTGGGCCTCGAGCCCACTTGGTTACACCAGCTTTGTCTTCAGAAAACAAAGTACATATTTAGGGTTTAGGGACACTTTAGACCTGACCCACACACCTACACAGCTCCAGTGGAAACAAAGTTAAACTTTTCATTTCAAAAAGGTCTTTATCGAATTCTCTCATATTACACAATGAAAAGCACTATATAAATCCAACCTAGTTATTATTATTTTTAGTGAAGTCTACATAACCTCGATAAAGAATGTCTGGCAGTGTAACTGTTTGCTGGGAAGTAAAGTCTATACAGAAAAAAAAATATATATATATATATAAACAATCAAATTTGATTCATATCATACTGGAGCTTTTTTTTATATGGACGTTTAAATCACTTCAGTGTAAAGCTCGATGCTGTGTGCTGTGGTCAAGCAAACTCAAACTTCTCATGACTGTGAACAACAAATTAGAATTGGACTGAATTCTCTTGAACTTGGTAATTGCCGTGGTTTAGTCATATGTGATTTGTCCACTTTTCTGAAGCGCCACAACACTGAGTCCTCCTACATTTCTCATTTGGTATTAGTTGTGTAAGTCCAAAGACTATTGACAAACGCCAGATTCCCCAGAGCTCTAGATGAGGCGTCCATATTTGCAGATTTAATCATCAAGGCTCACCGTTTGATGAAGACTAATTCCCTCGTTCTTCTCTTTTAGCAGCACCCAGCTCCTGCGCCGTCATGTTAAACCGATCGCATCCCTCAAGGAGTGAGTCTGTCAAACAACAGCAAAGACAAACAAACAAACCCCCCGAAAAACAACGCTGCCGCAATCAAGTTTGTCCTTGAGTTCTCTACACCTGCGGTGCGTGGCGGAGAGGAACACGACATGTTTGTCCAGAGTCGACTCGGAGTGTGTTTATCCCCTCGTTTTTTTTTTATTCCAGCATTGTTTGTCTTCTCTTTGTGCGGCTGAAATGCTCAAATTGCATTTCTCAGATGTCGGTTCCCCGGAGGTGTGCGCTTGGCGGCAGGTGTCTTCAGTAAACGCTGCAAAGCGAGGGACTGGAAGGAGCATAAAGAAAAAAAAATTCAGAGCAGCAGAGACGAGAGAAAATGAGCGTCGGAGATCTCCCACTCAGTTTGAATTCATGCCGAAATGCTTCATCTGCCATATATGCTCTTTAGCAATGTAAATGCATTCGGATGAACTTGGATCCCGCAACAATATGGCGTTCCACACAAGCAAACTTTTTCCACAGTTAATTGTTTGGCAAAAGATGATTCCTGTGAGCAACATCCAAGCAAACAAACACGCCTCGGCCTACACTTTATTTCAATATTCCTGCCGGAAGTTTAACTCCGCTGAAAAAAAGCACCAGCCATTTCTCAGCAGTAATAATCCTTGTTTTATTTTCAAATCAATTAAGTAACCTTGAGATGAGCTTTGCCGCTGATAAGTGCTATACAGAGGAGCCCGATCCCCCCCTTCAGCTTTGAAAGAGCCTCCTCTCCAGACGCTGAAAAGCATATAATAGATATTGAACTGTAAATTCGAATTGAAAGCTGGGGTCATTGTGCCTCATTGACTTTGGACCACAAAAACCAAATGATGTCTTAGTTGAGAGAAATATATCAAAGGATATCAACAATTACGAGTCATAAACACGCCTGGAGACGTGCCTGGCGGGCGTATAGCAGCGGGAATTAGCATGTTGAGCTGATAAATATGCATGTAAAGACGCTCCCAGGGGAATAACATGCGTGTGATTGATAGCTCTGGAATTGAAGGATGTGTAAATTCCCTTTATTCTGGGGGTTGTGCTGTTGTACCCACAAAATACATAGCACTTGTTAAAAGTTTTACCAACTTTATAATCCTTAATGCCACATCTGTTTGCTGTCTTTATAGCGCCTGTAAAACGTCATTAAATTATTACCACCAGCTGGCCTCATTGCAGAATAACCTCACTTATCTGTTATTCTCCGCGAATACTTTTGATTTATAGACCCTCTTAGAATAAATGATATTTTATACATATGTATATTTAAATAAACAAGGGGAAATGTGTTCTGTTCAATAATTCATGAGACGTACTGGGGATAAGTAACTCAGAAGAAGTTTGGAAGGCAAGTGTGCAAGAGGAATTTGTGGCAGTCACAGAACTCTGCCCTGCAAAATAATACACAAGTAATCAATAATAATAATAATAATCATAATAATAATAATAACAATAATAATGTAACAATATGGTTAAAAAAAAGTACCATATATCTGAGTTTCTAAATAACTTCATAATGAGTCATTTTAACACTCTGAGATTACTTATAGATACTGTATGAAATCTTTTATTTGGTATTTTCTTTTTGTATGAACTTTATTAACTTCACTAATGATTAACTATTGTTAGGTTAACTTCTTATGGGGTCATTTATAGGTCAACACTAATAATTTAATGCCCACATTCATTTTAGATTTCTGTAGACCACTGTCAATTATTGCCACATAAAAAATCTAACTAAACAGAGTGAACTCATTTAGTGTCAGTTTAACACTTGAGTAAGGTGTTGTCCTAACTGACCTGAGTGTTGCTAAGTAACACGGGGAAATAAAGAGTCATTTCAAAACTTGAAATATTTAACAGAGATCACTGTACACCCACGAGGTTCCTTTTATTCTGTTGTGTTGGCCATTACTGTTAGATTTACATTATAGTGTAAATCTAACAGTAGTTTAAGGTGTCATAATGTCCTGAGTGTCATTGATTAACAGTGATACAACTCCATAAGGTGTCATTTTAAAACTGAACAAATTTAACTCTAAACATTGTTCTTCCTCATTGTTTACTCGTATTTTATTGGCCCAAGTGCACTTGTGTAAGGTATTAACTCTCTACAATAACACTCTGAGTGTCACTGAATGACACTGGGAAATGTTGAAATTTCAAAACTGGACTAATTCATACTCAACATAGCACACTTATATTGCTTTATTCTGTTGGTCACTTATTACTGCTTTAAAGTTACACTAAAAAGAGAGGAGTCACACCGAGTTAATTTAACTGCTGGTGTAACTCTCTGGATTAATACTCACAGCGGAATGTTGAAATAACTTCAGAATGAGTCTTTTAAAAGATGAACAATTTTAAATCACTTTAAAATTGATACTAAAATTGGGCTAAATTAGTCTACATTTTTGAACATATTTTATTCAATACTTTTCTGTGTCTTGTTGCTGTCTGTCTGGGAATTGGTTCTCCATTTCTTTCCCAGCTACACAATGGTCAATTTTATATAAATTATAATTATTATTATAATAATAATAATAATAATAATATTATTATTATTATTAACCATATTTAGTTTAGTCCACAAGTCATCAGAGTCAGTTCAACACTCAACTAATCTAACGCTCACATTGTCCGTTTAATTCTTTCACAAAGTGTATTAAAATAAATATAATACATACACATACATGTTACAGTATCACACAATAAAGCAAAAACTGTTTACCAACCATAACATTATGAACACTTTAAATAGTGTTAAATGAATAATAAAAAAGACTCATAGAGACACCTTCTGCCTTATAACACTGACCTATTTGCAGTGAAGAATTTTAAATACCCTGCTTTATATTTGAACATATATTTAGCACAGAATTCTTAAATTACACGTAACAATTCCCTAATTTATAATGTATTGAGAGTTGTTTTTCAAAAGTTGTGGAAAACATTAAAAATCATCTAATATAAATATTTACATACAAAAAACGTTTATTTTTATTTTCAAATGAGTAGAATGAGGTGCTGACAGTTTTTACAGGAGATTTTGCAAATCAACTGTGTAGAATTGCAGCACCCCCTAATGTCAGCAGCAGGAAACTGAAATCAACTCATCCGAATGGGCCAGGAATGACTTAATGTTTTAATGGAATCTGACATTTTATTTCATTTCTAATACAACCATTAGGCATTTTATTGCTCATTGTTTTGTTTTGTTTTGTTTTTCTAATGCAAACCTGATAGACCACAGTGGAAGTAGAGTGTGATTTTTAAAGTGAGACACAAGGGCAATTTCTTGAGGCAGATTTACACTCTGCTCGTCGGGTTTTGGTCTGAATGAGCTATGCATATTTACATTTTCAATACCCAAAAATGTATGTACGTGTACGTGTGTATGTAACATGTGTATTTTCAGATACAGTATGTGACCGAGTCACAGAAACGTAAAACACATACATCTTACGTACAGTTACATCTGAATTCATTTTAGAATCTTAGCCAATTTATTTCCATATTAAAATAAAAAGCCAAAAATCCACATCCAATTTTGTTGTACATGTGTGTACTATGCGTCTATAGATTAGATTCTATACTATTACATATTGAATATACTATAGTAGTATATGTCAGTGTTTATGTATTTTTTTCCTTTTAGAGCCGTGATCAACTGAACCAAGAGTCAGAGGACTGGGTGGACTTACCTTTGAACAATTTGTATTTGTATAAGTGGCTTTGCTTCTGGTTTCTGTTCTCAATTTTATATCCTTTATGTTCATAAATACACACTTGCAGTATTTACTGTAATTGGAAAGAAAAGATTGTTTAACATACATTTACAAACAATAAGGAACTGGTCTGTGCTGTTGGACTTTCAGATACATGGCTAGTTCCTTATCAAATGCTTACATTTACAATTGCGTATGTTAATTTTACTTTTCCGTGTCTGTTTTTTTTTTTTTTTGTACTCTGTGCAAAGCCACTAGGAAATGTTGAAATAGCTCCATTATGAGTAAAGAACACATTCTCTACTATGCACTGTACACCCACAGAGTTCCACTTTTTAACACTAATAAAACGTAAGGACTGGAAATTTAACACCCAGAAGGGTAGGGCACTGTAGATTATATTTGGGTCACTATGAAATTATTTAGTACAATAATTTCTGAAACATGTTTGTGACAGCCCATAAGTGTTAAGGGAATAAGGGAATTAGTTAAATACTATTACTGCTATAATTACTGCTACTAATAATAACAACAACAACAAAATGATGCTAAATACCACCATTCTTATTTATAAGAATTACAGGTTCAGAGAAAAACAGTCAGAGACTGACTTGCCTGACTACGTTCACTTCTTCTTGAGCGGTTGTGATCTTACAGATGCAGTGAGTGCATGAGCACAGAAACTGACTGGTCCACACCTTGTGCACGTTGGGGCTTGGTTTATAAATAGCACTCACCCTGCAGTAGCAATAAAGGCTGTTTGCGTAGCTGCTATATGTTTAGTATGTAATGATATATTATTGCTGTAGGTAGTGGGAGTATGTCCCATGTGCTCGGGCCTCTGGGGTGTAATTGCTGCAGAAGAGATGCAATGGGGGAGGGCAAGACAAGATATTAAAGATTAATAAGGTGTGTGTAAAGCTCCCTGTCTCTGGAGCCATTCTTTTCATTTAGTCTTTTATCTGTGTTGTGCTTATATTTTGCTCACTTTGACAGTCAGAGGATTTGAAGAGGCTCTTTTAGGCCTCATTTGATCACACTGGTTTTAGCTATAGCATATGTACCAGCCATAAACCATGAAAGCATTTTCTTTTTTTCATTTGTTTTTTTTTGAGAAAGTTTTGAGATCATTATGAGACTGTGGTGGAATTAAATCTGTTCATTAACAGAACTCAACAGTAGAAACCAGTTTTTCTATACAACTCAAAAGTTGCTTAAAGGTGTGGTGTGTAGTGTTTGGTGATATTTGTTGACAAAAGTGCAAGTTACAATTATACTGTATCATTTACACTACTTTTTGGGGCATGTGAACAGGTATGGTAGCCCTGCATGGTCACAGTGTTGTCTATAAACAAACCCACAGGAATTAGGACAGATGGTGATTGACGAGTCAAAATAATCACTTAGCCACTTTGTCATAAATTGATGATAAATGATTGCTTTTGATAACTGTCTAACATCTCTTTTGTGCATATTTGGATATTTGCTTGCTCTTAAGCAGTGTTGGAAGTAACGGCGTTAGAGTATAACGGCGTTACTAATGGTGTTAATTTTTCAGTAACGGAGTAATCTAATTAATGACTCTTCCCATCGTTGTAACGCCGTTATCATTACTGAGAATAAAAATGGTCACGTTGCTACAATTTGGTTGAATAAAGCACGAGGTGTCATGCTTTGGCTACACATCAGCTGCTGCTGGAGAGAGCAGGGGTGTGTGGGCGGTGTCCTGCTCACACGGTCTCACTGCGCGCTCTGACTTCCACTAAACACAAGACAGCGTCAGCGACAATGGCGAGGAGCGTTCTCGAACTGGAAGTACAGGCACTACTTCTCGTTAATTGAAATTAAAGGCAAGAATGTTTCTGTAACATGCTATGTCCAGGAAAAAAGACTTTATCCACGTCTGCCTCAAGCAACTCAAATCTTCTGAAGCACCTCACATCAACACATGCTAACACGACACTTGTTGCTGCTGCTAACCCCAAAGGCAGCTGCGTGAGTTCCAGTGAAGGAGACAAAACCCTCGATTTTACGTGTCAGCAACAACCACTGGTTTAGTTTTTAGATGAGGAGTATTTTAGACTAGAATAATGTATTATTCATTTTCTTTGAGAATGAACAACATGTTAATCTACAGAGAGTTGGATTGTGTTTTGTTTATTGTGCAATAATTTACAGGTACAGACTTAATGGCCAGGTCTCCCTTTGTTTCTTTTTACACAGGATAACATTTGTGTGACTTAATTTTACCATTGAATTTTATTTTCAATATTCATTTTTATGTTTTTATTTCTATGTATATCATATGGCAGGTTGCAATCTATTGAGTTCAAATAAATACCAAATGTTCTAAAATACTATATATAGTGTTTTTATTCTTCAATCAGTTAATTTAAACATCTTTGATATTTAAGCTGTTATAGAACGTAATAGCCTTATAGAACATAAAAAATAACTTCAGTTACTTTGCTGAGTAACTGAGTTACTTTTACAATGTAGTAACTGAGTTACTAACTCAATTACATTTTGTGAGAAGTAATTTGTAACTGTAACTAATTACTTTTTTGAAGTAAGATGACAAACACTGCTCTTAAGTGTAGGTGTTTAACTAGTGCTGACAAGTATAAAAGTCCAACTTGCTTGAGCCAAGTTCAGGAATAGCTGCAATGTCACTTTTCTTCGAACACATTACCGTCCGCACTTAAGCTGAACCTTTACCATAAGCTACATAGAAGACGAGATATAGAGAGATTATCTGTTAATGAATCACTGTTGCAGGCATAACTCTTCATTCCCTAAAATAGGAATGGGAAAATATTTTTTGTGGAATTGTCTTTTTTCCAATGGAATTTTCTTATCAAAAAGGCATTCCATATATAATATATATATATATATATATATATATATATTATTCTTTTAAAACTCTATTTAAGTAATTCCAAATACCCTTTTTGAAAGACCTAAAAATGCAAAAGTTTGTTGGTTTTCAACTGAGGCAAGGATGATGAAACAGTAATCAACTGGTGTATAATTTTCATTGATATTTCCACCTTTTGTCTGTCATATACAGATTTCTGGAAGCAGATTTACATCCTGCTCTGCCGGGTTTAAAAAAAACACTGTGCCTATTTAAAATATTTACATTTTCTACCCAAGAAAATACTGTGTGACTGTGTATTACGCCGGCTTATTGCTTTAAATTCCAATTAAAACAGTAAAGCGAGTGTACAGTACATGCACACAAGACTGGGAGTATCAGTGAAGCGCAGAATAAAGGCGTCTGTGAATTTGGCCAGGTTTCCGTGTCAGAAGCAGCCTGTGTACGTTTGCGTATGCCGCCTTTAGAAGCTCCTTTCTTCACACCCTGCTGTTTCCCCCTGATAATTTAATGTCCATATTATTCTCTTCAGGCATTAAAACCTTCTGAAGTTGCTTCTCGCTCTTTGTACTGTATGACGCTGCACAGTGGGGCCGGGAAACACACACCACACTCGGCAGGCTCTCTGTTGTATTGCCGACTGAGTGGCCAAGCAATTACCGAGTTCAAACACGCAGCTATCACTCGGCGCTCGCTGCTATCCTCTGATTTGGCCAGTGTCTGTACAGCACTTTTTTTCCCTCCCTTTTTATGCAGCGCTTCTATTAGAGATGTGTGTTGATCACTCTGTGTTACGATTTCACTTTATTCTCCAAGATGACAGCAGTCCAGTTTGCAGCAGCAACAGTTTTTAATCTAACCATTTAACCTTTGTACAGTTCCTCATGATTCAGACAAGCAGACATGACAAAAGCTTGTAATCTGGAAAAAAACAACTTGATTTGTTCTTTGGTTTAGATTTAGATATATTATTATTATTTTAAAAAAAATTGGTTTTTAACAACTTTGTAAAGGTTTCAGACTCATTTAAAATGGCTCTTGTCTTAAACTCGGATTTTAAATCAAGGCAGACCAAGTCTGCAGCTAATTTGTGAATATAGTTTTTCCTTATCCAATTATTTTACCTTCAATTTTGAGAAAACATTATGGAAAATCCCATAAAACTGGGTTTAACAGCTTGAACTGTTGCAGACATTTCAATTGTTTTTCACATTTTTGAAGCTGACTAAGTCTATAGTCTGGTAATGAGTTTTTTTCACACCTCCCCAAACACACTGGACCTTCTGAGGAAAGTATTGTAGAAACCCTACATATTTTGTGAGATAGAAACCATTGAGTGCAATGTATCATTTACTACATTTATAGGAGACAGGGCTGTGGTTTTAACAATAGGTACCTTAACAAGACTCGTCAACTGCTTCATTCCTTCTACTCAGGACCTGCTTCAAGGGCCACATTTTGGCACTGTCTTCTGTCTTTTGTGCAGTTTAAAAACACTAATTCTCTGACTGTGCTTCCTGCTGATTTCCCCAGTGTGTCACCAGCCCACAGAGAGGAACCTGTCCTTACACCTGAGCTGCTCCTGCTGACACGACCCTCTCTGCTTACACAGGCGTGACAGACAAGTGCTACACAGACCTTTGGGTCTCATACAGTCCAGGGAAATCACTAATTCCAAAACAGTGTGTGCATCTCAGTCAACAAAGTGTGTTCCTTTTATATGACATATATAATTTTTTCACAGTTCAAAAGGAAGGTTGAGCTAGTTGACATTAACTAGAGTCAGGGCTTTCCCATTGGAGACATGAATTTGTTCTGAGTTTACATTTGAGTAGCAATTTTTCAATATTGGCTCTAGTGGTGTACATCAAGGCTCAATGTTAGTTCCACATATTATTTCACACACGTAGGAAGTATGAGCTAGCCTTAAATATTCATCAAGCATAGTATTTTATATGTCATGTAAATAGACAAAAAAAAAAGATTAATATTTGCACTCCTCAGACCAGCTGTTTAAAGAATCCTGCTTGTGATGCCATTTGTTGGGGAATTCTGAGAGGAATCACTTTAAAAAGATAGCATTGACCATTATAGGTTCATTGAAAATTAATCCTTTGAACACAGGGAAGAGACAGGCCTCCAGTGCACTCAAAATTGGCAGATTCTTCAGTTGTTGTCCATTCGTGCTCGTACAAGCATGTGTACAGTAAACACGCACGACACTGGATGCAGTAATGCTAACGCCAGAGGTTGCACACTCAGAGTCAAGTTATCTGTGAAATATCAAGCAGAGGAAGGAGCTCTGACCAGTCTATGTGACAGCTTTATGGACGCTTTTATCCAAAGCAACTTACAAATGAGGAAAGCAATGGAAGCAATTATAACAACACAGGGTAAGAAAATACATAAGTGCATCAAAAACTAGTCAGTTAAAGTCGAGCACAGTATACACAGTATACAAAACGTTACATTTAGACCCTAAGTGAAGGTATGCTCACTAATTTCTCCAGAAAGGTTTAGAGGCATAAAAACCCAGGACTTTGCCACTCAATAACTGAAATGTATGTCTTGAGACTAAGAATACATTTGTGCCCAATATTACAGTTTTAGGAGTACCACAGGGCTCACTCCTGGCTCCATGGCCTTTGATTTTAGTAATGTAATAACGGTGTATCTAAGTTAGATAGACAGCAGAGAGATTTAGATAGTGGATAGACATACAAAACTTTATGTTTTCTGGGTTTCTGTCCAGAGATTTGAGTTCCTCCCTTCCACATGGCTTAGATAGATAGTAATTTGAAAAAAAAAAGTTGAATCATGACTAACAGCATATACATTTAGTCATTTAGCTGACGCTTTTATCCAAAGCAACTTACATTGAGCTTCCAATTACCAGTGTTACAGCATATTGAAAAAGGAATCATCTCTGAAAAAACAAGACCGTAAGACATCATCTCGGCTTTATTATCAAAGATTTGCATAGATGAAAATGTAGCTGACACACCAGTAGCTTTGGCCAATCACATGCTCTTATGAGTTTAGGTTGCTCTGGACTACACTGGCTTGTCATTGGTCAACACTGGCTTGTCAACCTTGAATTAAAAGCTGCTTAAAAATCCATTTAAAGTGTCTACTTTTACACACTAGCTACGTCTGCTTACTTAGAGGAAAAGAAAAACAGAAGTGGAGGAAAAGGGAAGCGAAGTGAAAGAGATCAATATTGACAGCGCATTAATGGAATGTTTAACAAGGCAGGGATAGTATTAGCCTGGTATCCCAGATCTTTTCCTTTTATCAAAAGAAGGACAGTCTGGTCCTTTTCTCACAGCGAATCCCTTCCTCTGTGATTTTGCTGATGGACCAATCACCTTCTGAATGCCCCCTTTTCTCGTCAATGTCACAACTGTTGGATTATAGCTATCGACTTAGTTTGGACTTCACATTGTTTGGTAAGTCATTTAAATAAATTATTTTAAACCTTATGTGCAAATTACTTAAATATTAATAAATATAAGCCAATTTTGAGAGGTCCTTTCTTCATTATCAGCTGTCAACTAATACAAACCTAATTCCAAAAAAGTTGGGACACTGTACAAATTGTGAATAAAAACAGAATGCAATGATGTGGAAGTTTCCAAATTCAATATTTTATTCAGAATACAACATAGATAACATATCAAATCTTTAAACTAAGAAAATGAATAATTTTAAGGGAAAAATAAGTTCATTTTAAATTGTATGGCATCAACACATTCGGACAAGGCCATGTTTACCTCTGTGTGGCACCCCCTCTTCTTTTTTGTAACAGTCTGCAAATGTCTGAGGACTGAGGAGACAAGTTGCTCAAGTTTAGGAATGTTGTCCCATTCTTGTCTAATACAGGTCTTCACAGTCACAGTAACACAGTCTTCTTTGTCACATCTTCCTCTTTATGATGCACCAGATGTTTTCTATGGGTAAAAGATCTGTCCATTTTAGAACCGGATCCTTCTTCTACGATGTTGTAAATGATACAGTATGTGGTCTGGCATTGTCATGTTGGAAAATGCAAGGTCTTCCCTGAAAGAGACGACGTCTGGATGGGAGCATATGTTGTTCTAGAACTTGGATATACTTTCAGCTTTAATGGTGCCTTTCCAGATGTGTAAGCTGCCCATGTCACATGCACTCATGCAACCCCAGACCATCAGAGAGACAGGCTTCTGAACTGAGCGCTGATGAAAACTTGGGTTGTCCTTGTCCTCTTTAGTCCGGATGACACGGGCATCTAGTCTGGTTTTCCAATTTTGTCACTGCTACTGCTCTTCGTCTGTGGATCTCCCTCTCTTTTGCCAACTTAATCCATACTTTTGTGATCTTTTTGCTTCTTTAATTGGCTAAGCTACATTATCTACTCCCATATTATGTTTGTATCACTATATTGTATTTTTTATCCTTTAGTTTAAATTAAGAGTTATGGCATATTAATGGTTGTTTTTTCTACAATTGCGCTCGCTCGGTTTTAACGGTAACACAACGCTGCGGTAACGCAACGCTGTTGCGCCACAGCTATTAATTTCATACACTTTTAGTAACAACAGTTTACTCTCTATTTCCGATAAGCTGGTTTGGGTGGTGGATGTGCAAAATGAAACCTATGACCTTCCAAATAGAGATTGATGTTTGTGTCCTGATATACATTTAAGAAACCAAATTGGTGGTGGCTGCCGTCAGTAAATTTTCCCATGGGAATAATAAAGTGATAGTAATAAACAAGTGAAACTTTTGTTTTTTCTAAATGTTTAATTCTAACATGTTCTCAAAAACTCCTCAAAAAATAGGGTTGCGCTTAAAGTGAATGATGTGTCCCAGGACTTGCCGCACAGTGTTTTTGGGGAGAAAAAAGAAAAGATGGATTACGGGAGAATCAGGGAACTCTGAATAGTTCATTAATTTGATAAAGCTGACTTTGAATGCTGCTAAAACTATGTTGACAGCCCCAGGGAATGTGACAGCTCCTTCAATTAACAATTGATGCTTCTATAAGAACATCCGTCTGTAAGTTATTCATGATTCCTTATGTCAGTTGTTGTCATAAATCCATATGTATGCAACTAAATAGATTTCCTCTGCTGAATGACAAGATTTTCCTTCTAAATTTGACCCTGCCATATGCCATAAGATGTCTTTTATGTCCATATTCATTGTCTAATTAGAAGCAGACTGCTTTGTTTTCTTAACACACTTGTGAAGGTAGATGACCGGCTAAAATGCAAATGGTTTCTATTCGAGAATAGAGCTCCTGGAGATGACGTCACACAACCTGAATTTAGGCCGCTGGCAGGAAAGCACAACATCTGTACATTAAACTATATTAGTAAAAACTGAACTGTAAAAAATCACTGAGCCCATTTCCAGGACAGTTCACAATACATTTGTGTAATGTGTTGTCCCACAAACACCTATTTGTCTGTTAAACATTTAAACAGAAAAAAACGGAGAAAATAACATTGATGTTAGCTTGTTTAGCAACCAGCGTCATTAAGCAGCAGATTAAGAGCAACTAATGAGCTGTAAATCAGACTTTTCACAGTCTCTAAATAATATACATGCCAAACAATGTCTTTATATTGCAAAGAAAAACAAATAAAAACAGCGCTTGGTAAAATCAAAACCAAAGGACACACATGGCTAATTAGCAAAAGGCAATACATTGAAGACAGTTACGCTATGAGGCTAAACATGAAGCTAATGAGGCTAATGTCTTTGTCTAATGTCTTTTAGTGACAGAGTAGATAACTCCTCTAAAGAGGATATCTAGACAAACCAAGGAAGAGTGTTTGGATCCTACCATAACTCTGTTGTACAACCGCTTCAGACTCAGGTAACATCAAATAACAACTCCTTTCGTTCAGATCTCTTTACTTTACATTTACAGATCTGCACACCTTATGAATTTTAACAATTCTGCTCTTTTAGTGACTTTGGGGTAACAGCAGCAACAAGTAGCTATAGCTAATAAAGCCTGTGTGTTGTAGGTTTATGTGATTGGATTAGCCTTTGCAAATAAATGCTCGTCTGCTGCAGAATAAGGGTCGGGATATTGATTTAATGAAGTTTAACTGTGTTAAATAACCGGTATTACTGTGCTAAATTAAGTCTGTCCGTTTGACATCTACACTGGCACTGGTGCTTTTTCCTGCCCTTTTAGTCCCGTGGTGTCCGGAGCTCTATTAGATTTTATTTATTCTTTATTATGTTTATTTAATAATATATGTTTAATTAATATATGCAATAGATGTCATCAAGCAAATACAGCATGTGGCCTATTACGTCCACATACATGCTGACTATACTATACAACATTATTTTTTTAAGATTTACTAAATTTACTGAATATTTTTTTATTAAAATTTGTAAAAATGTATTGATGTATGCAAAACAAACAGTTTCCTACCACAATAAAATTACTTATATTTATGGGTTTTCATAAACTCTAAATTATTTAGTGACTAAATAATATTTAGGAAAAACGTCTGCCTTCAGGTCGGACAGTTCATGGACGAGACCCACTTGGTTTGGCTCAGATCTTGTCCAAGGTGTGTTGAGAGTTTGCTCAATAAAACTACATTTTTGGGAAAGCACTTCTGATTCAAAATCTGTGTTCAACCCACCATTGTCTGAAATTATTAATGACACAGCTAACACTCTCACATCATTGTTTACGAGTGGCTTAGATTCACCAATTCATCTGTCAAAACTATGATAATAATTTTATCGGCATAAGGACAGCATGTTTGTTGAAGTTAAGTTTTATGTAAATGTAGGTTTATGTAAAGTTACGTTTTTATTAAATGTAAATTTAAATGTAAGTTTTAGAACAATATTTTAAAAAAACGGAGATATACACAAATTTCTATCTGTGTATTTGTTATGATGCCAGAAGGATGGGTGCATTCGAAACCACCCCCCACCATCACCAGTGCTCGGCTACTCCCACTGAGGCCCATATTAACTACATCTGCTGCCACTGCCAGCATATTGATTTCTCACCCCCTTCTCGCTCTATTCTCAGGCATGTAATGTCAGAACATGAGGGCATTACAGTTTGGTGTGAAAGAGCGGGGAATTTAACACAGTCACTTCTCACGTTAATATAACATCAAGTTAACTAATTGTGTTTCAGAGGTGGCATTGCAGCTCATGACATCCGCAAGTGAGATATCTTTTGGACAGGTGCGACTATTAAAGGCTACAGAATGAGAGAAAAGGAGTTAAATGTGTTGCTTTGTTGCCATTAATTAATGCTCTCTGTGTTTTTATGAGCAAAGGAGAGGAAGGAATAAGTGAAGTGTGAACTCTCCTAATTATTCTACTATAGTGCAATATGTGTTATTTATAAAGTGAATTAGTTAGCAGATGTTTGGAACTCTTAAAAGATGAGACTGTGTAACATTGTCACAGCCCATGGACAACTCACAAGCTTTAGTCTTTTTTTTTTCCCCTCAACAATGTAACTTTCCACAGCAGATGAACTCATGCTATATATTTAGTTTCTTAAAGAAAGGGTTAAAGCAAAGGCATCTGGACTTAGTTTTTAATGTGAAGACGTTTTGTCTCTTATTCCAAGAGACTTTATCAATTCAAAAGACAAAGTTAAGTCTAGCTATGGGAAGGTAAACAGTTAAGTCACAAAATAACTAAAACTTTTATAAAGGCATTTATATCAAAGCTTGGTAAAACAGCAGTTTAAAGGGTCTACAAAACATTTTGAGTTCGCAAAAAGGAACTAGCAATTGTTTGGTTTGGCTAAGAACCACCTTTTGAAAAGTGGTATGTACGGCTCGGTTGGTTTGTAATGAGGTTTGGGGATAATAACTAGCGCAGAGCCTGGTTATTTAAAAGGAGTATTTGTTTTGTGAGTCTTTTATAAGTATTGAGTCGTTTGTATTGCATGTAAATGTGTTGGTCCTTCAGTCCGTCTCTTTACTTGGACAGTGTGAAAGTTGTGCTGTACCAATTTCTCCTCGCTTTTGTAGAACACCCTTACGGGCGGAGGACAGTCATCTTACTGCAAATGTATGTATACATTGATCCTCATCCATATTTATTGGATTTTCTATAGAAGGGTGAATCATATCTGAACTGTAATAACTTTTGGGTGGTCAGAATAATAATAATAATAATAACTTTATTTTATATAGCGCCTTTAAATGGGAATCTCAAAGCACTTAACATACACTTACATACATATTAAATTAAAAGATACACAAAGCAATAAAATCAATTAAAAAGCCAAAGTAAAACAAGCAAGAATAATAAAATGAGTCACATAAAAGCTATCCTAAAATAGTACGTTTTAAGTAATGATTTAAAAATACTAAGAGATTCTGCATTCCTAATCTCAGAGGGCAGGGAATTCCACAATTTAGGAGCCAAGGAGGAAAAAGCCCGATCACCCATAGTTTTTAACCGTGTTTTTTGGACAGTTAAGAGACCAGCTTCAGAGGAGCGTAGTGCGCGTGAAGGAGTGTAGAGAGTTAAAAGTTCACACAAATATTGAGGGGCCAGATTATTCAAGGCCTTATATGTGAGCATGAGAATTTTAAAATCAATACGAGAACTAACAGGAAGCCAGTGCAATTTTTCAAGGATCGGTGTGATGTGCTCCTTGCACTGGTTCCTGTTAAAATTCTGGCAGCTGAATTTTGTACCAACTGCAGCTTATTTAGGGTAGCTTTAGAGACTCCGGCCAGCAATGCATTACAATAATCAATGCGTGAAAACACAAAGGTGTTGATTAACTTTTCAGCCACAGAGCAAGTCAACATGGGGCGTAGTTTGGCAATGTTTCTAAGATGAAAAATGATGCTTTGACAGTGTTACGGACATGAAGGTCGAATGTTAAGTTGGCATCAAATATCACCCCCAGATTTTTTAGTTTAGTTTGGAATAGTAAAGCAGAGCCATCCACACTCAAAGATATGGACTCTGCTTTACGCAGTTGATGAGGTGAGCCAATAAGCATCACTTCAGTTTTGTCACTGTTAAGACAGAGAAAATTCTCAGACATCCATTTTTTAATCTCAGTAAAACATTGCGAAAGAAGAGACACAGGCATATTGACATCAGGTTTTGAATGTATGTAAATCTGAGTGTCATCAGCATAAAAGTGGAAGTTAACACCAAGAGTTCTTAAAAGTTGGCCAAGTGGAAAAATATAAATATTAAAAAGTAAAGGTCCCAGAATTGATCCTTGTGGAACACCAGATAGCACCCCACTGACCTCAGATTTACAATCACCCATCACAACAAACTGCCTGCGATCAGAGAGGTAAGATTTAAACCACTTTAATGCAGAATCAGAAACTCCAAAAACAGTCTCTAAACGGGTTATTAAAATGGAGTGATCTAGATTTCCAGAGTCAGAAGGCATTAACAAGTCATTAGTGACCTTAACGCTGTTTCAGTGTTGTGTGCTCTGTTAGTATGTCTATGAAACAACTCATATATATGTAATATGCTGTTTTCTAAATCCAAGTCTGATCTTTAGTACCTACACCAGGACTACACACAACAAAATACTCCTTTATTTAAAAAAAAAAAAATTAAATTAATGTAAAACGTAATGACACTATCTCTATCTTGTTTTGTGTAGGTCAGCTTATATTCCCACTACATTCCCAAGCAACATTATAAGTCTAATAAAGAGCAGAGCTTATTTAAGTTCTTGTTAAAATTTGTTACAGTCCTTTATTAATTATTAGTGGAGGTTTTCTGGCATTGTACCAACAAACAGGTTTTACTGCACCATCAACAGAAGCACTTTTCTTATTTTCTTGCACAGACACCAGCAGTGCTATTGACTTTCCAAACTGGCTGTAAAAACTGGAGCATGACAGCTGCATTAGAATATGAAATAGCTGCCGATTTGGTTTTCCAACACCTTGTTCTGTGTGCAAACAAAGCCCCTGTTTCCACCGGAGAAAAGAGAAGCCATTTAACACGGCCCCTTTGTCATCGTTCCGAACAGTGTTTCTTTTGTCTCCAATTGTCTGTTTTGGGGGGAAAAGAATGGGATGAAATATTTTTAAACGGTAATTACCTGGCTGGGATCCGACACGGAGGGATTAATGGGTGACAGCGGAGCACCAGGTTGGGAGTGTTTGTAAGGTGCGGGGCTGAGTGGGACGGCTGGGGAAGTGCCCAACATAGACTGGCACATTTTTTTGCTGCAACTGCTTTGTTTCTCGCCAAGTCCATCACAAATGAACTCGACAGATTTAGCCCTCCTGCCTTACCCCGCTGCTTCCGAATTTGTCTGTTTTCATGCCTTTCACAAACAATATTGTTACATATTTCAGGTTATTATTTACCGTCTTCGTTCTGGCCTCCTTTGGTGTACAACCTGTTTCAACCAACATTTTGCGTGTAATTGACAATCACAAGCGTTTTATGACCACAAAGCGTTCTGGGCCAAGCTTGCATCACTGAAGTCGTAGAATGCGGCAGTGCACTTTGCTAAGAACTCAATTAAGCACGTCCTTGGAGTACGATATATGTGGATTCTTTAAGTCGCTGGGTGGTGCGTTAGCATCGGCGAGGTGCTCTTACAGATGGTGCGACTCAGACTGTAATTAAAGAGATCAGGACTTGATATCCAGCTCGGTAAAGGCAAATCTCTGTGGAAGAATTTCCCTGGGATCTTCTCAAGTTTTCCCAGCATTACTTTCTACTGCTTTGTTCAGCTAGAAGGACAACCTCTCTGACACATTTTGAATACAGGCGAAGTAAGGGACAACTACTTTGTCAGTGATCTTTGCATTTGTAGTTAACCAAAGCAGTGATGGAGAGCACTTCAAACACCCAATAAAAGCAGGCAATGACAACAAAACCTAACCTCTTGATCTAAAACTTTGATTGTCAAAGCCACCTCTGGAACTGCTGCTAGTTTTTCACCTGATAGACTTGTTTTAAATAAAAGTGGCATTTCCCAGAGTAGCTGGAGAAGGCTGCAGCCCCTCTTACCCTTAAAGGGCAAAAATAAAAAAATGTCTCTCAGTTAATGTGTATGTTTTCATTTGAAGGCAAGATGATTAAATGAACTTAAAGTTACCATTTAATTTAAAAGCATTATTTGTTGATAGTTGAAAGATCCTTCATTTTGTAAAGATGCAAGTCTTAGAAAACCTTCTTTATTATTACAAAATAAATTCATATGAAGTATACCAGTGAATCATGCACTTAAAATCAAGGCCGAAACTTGAGGGCATCTTTTCAGCTAATGAATCAGAGTCATTAATCACTTGATGATATGAGCTGTCAGGCTTTTTTGTCTCACTGTTTGATTTGGACTTTCTTGGCAGAGCTTGTGATGGAAATACAAAGGCAACAGAAACAGTGACACGTTGAAGCACATATGGCAGAACGATGAAGAAGAGTAGACGGTCTGTCACTTTAAAAAAAAAAAGCTTCAAGGTTGCTCTATGCATTGTGACATCTTCCGAATGTACTTTATGACAAATTAATAATTTGGAAAGCTGTTGGTTTCAAAAAAGCCCAGCCACTGTATAGTTGCACCAGTGATTTCACCAGCAGGAGTTTTCAGACACAACACAGTGATTTTTATTCTGTTGCTGTTATTTCTGCAACTACTGACTTTGTCTGAATTTTATTACACTGGAGGAAATCGGATCTCTGCAAAATACTAATACCTTACATCAAACCAAGCTTACTTTAAACTATTAGCTCTGAGTTCAGTCAGACTGACGCAGTCCCATAATTATCTCTGCCTCGTTAACCATTGTGTAAAAGCAATGGCACCACAGTGGCATAATCTGTGTCTTCATTGGTCTACAAAATAAGTTGCTATTGTTGTAATGACTGGGCTTCCACTTTTTCTCATTTATATGTAGTAGGTTGTACTCAGGAGGGTAGGAGCTAGGCCTTTGCTTGTCCAAACCACATTTATACAACCCACTAATGGAAATGAATGCCATTCCTTTTAAAAAAAGATGTTTGAATGCAGTTTTGTTTGTGCGTGTGTTTATAATTGAACAATTACAGTAATTGAGCAATAATTTATAGACAATAATTCATATTTCTCGAATGGCTTGTAATAAACGCCAATACAATAAACACCATGTCAAAAGCCGGATTAGTCTCATAACAAGGATGTTATATAAAGAGTAATAAGTCTCTTTGATAGAGATGGAGTGTCAAAGGTCAGAGTTTGGAACCTTTTTTGAAGGATGTAAGCAAATCCCTTCCTGACGACTTTATCTGCCGGGACGTAGTGTAGGAGGTCAGACAGACATAAAAAATTCAAAGAAGTACTCACACTCCAAGAGCCTGCAGTCAAAAAGATATTACCACTTAAATCTAAAGTTTTCTGCAGCAATTAACTCCACTGTTGTTTATCACAAAGGCGGGATAAATATTCTGGATTTATTTCAGGTGATAAAGGAAATTGTCTCATAACACACTCCAATAATCTACCTGCTCTAATTACAACAGCAATCATAAAATGTCAGAAGCAAACACAATATAAACAAAGCATAACATTCCAGATGACAGTATGGCTCTGATTAATACAGCAGTAATAATGTCTGGGCTTATTTCTGTATTTAATGTAGATATGCACAACAGAGGATAGAACATGTCACAACAGGATCAGGTAAAAAACATGTTAAAAAGTTATGTGACTCCAGCGTCAGTTCAGACAAATAGTCCTTTGTTAATGATCCCTGACACAAAGTGAGTGTATTTACAGAAGACAAGGGATTAGATAGTTCAACAAGAGTGTAAGAGTGGTCCTGTTTTTCTCAGAGGCTGTTGATACGCACCGGTTTGGCCGTTGTTGGTTTTACAGAAACAAACTCTGACATGAATCTGACAGTGTTGTTTTTTGTATTGATTGTTTTGTTCCAACATCGACTGCATTGTTGTGTAAATTGTAAAGGGGGAAACTCATTTAATGCAAACGCGTGGGAATGCATTAGCGATTAACTGTAACTAGAATGAGTTAAGCTGGAAATGTCCAAACAGATATTAAATAGATTACAAGTCTGGCTCAGGAATTTACTAAATCTAGCACTAAGGAAAATATTTATATTATGTCACATCCATTGCCCAAACCTACCTCTTGTCCATCCTGAAAAAAACTTGTTGACTTTGCACTGACTGTAGGCCTGATACCATCACAGGGAAGCCTTAGGAAATAAGACTTTGAGTAGAGTGAACTCTGAACAACATTAAGTGTGCCAAATGCCTATATCAGACTGACAAACAGAGTGCGGAAGGTGGGGTGAGGGGTAACGTTTGGGGCGGATTACTTCAGACTCACACATGGTTATATCTGACATTTACATCTGAAAATAACAAGAAGGGAGCACTGATAACATTTCTCAGAGTCCTCTCTTAGTCTAACCACAACTGATGATGCCCAGGAGTTAGACATCACACAGCACGCTATACTGATTTAAAATAATTACACTCCTGTTTTTTTTAAATGGATAACAATCGACTCAGTGTCTTTTATCTTGTCCTGTGTAACAAGGAAAAAAAAAATAGTATAAAAAATAGAATGATACTTTCAACAGAGCAATTGAATGTAAGAATATTGATATAGTCCCCTCAGCTGGACAGTCCTGGGACACATTGCTAGAGATTATGTGAGTGTGAATATATCAGTAACCCATAAAACAAAGAAAAAAATACATGACAATTCACCACTTTCCCTAAAACTTAATTAAAGTCAAAATAGAAGGCTTGTAGTTAGTAGCAAACATTTGAACGTGTTTCAATCATTAAAATGCTTCATTATGTGCGTTTATGAATGACATTTTTTATGTGCTATTACCTTAGATTATTTTAATGACAGCCTACAATTTTTACACAAAGTCAATTGTTCTGGCTGGATTCTTCATGTGGCCAGCCTTGAAGCACCTGGTTGGACACAACAAAAGATTCCATTTATGTTCGTTTACACAAGGACAGCATTTACACTCCCCAAAAATGCAAATCTGGCCAAGGAGTGGTTTTGTCTCATTCCGTCACCTGCTGCATTGTCATGTAAACTGTGAAGTGTCCGCCAGGTTTTAGACAACTATTGGATGCTGGCTACACAATATGAGTGGGACCACAGTCCTGTGTTTTTGTACTGCAAATACATATTATTAGTATTACACATATAAATCCATAATGGGGCTTCAGAGTTAATGAGCACTCTTCTAGAAAACATTAAGTGTAGAAGTGGACATCTGCCATTACCTCTTCTTGTGTGTAATGATAGTATTAGCATTAGTAAAGCAGCGGGGGTATTTATGAATCAAAGGGGATGTCTCTTTATTTTTTTTTGTCTTCTAAATAATGCCACGAGTGGGGCTTGAGGAAGTGACGTCGCCTGTGTCTGCGAAGTGCGACCTGATGCAGACATTGAAAACAGAAATACTGCAAAATAATAATAACGTGACTAAACAAATTGAAATAATGTTATAACATTTAGTTTTGTCTCATTTTAGTCAATAAAAATGAAGAGACATTTTAGCCTAGTTTTTATTTTGTAAAACACACGTTTTTATTTGTCAACAATATTGCATTATACATTTAATTATAGTCATTGTCACATGACCAGCATTACGCTACGTCTCGTTTTTGTTGTGTGATAAAGGTTTGTTGATAAAAATATTTATCATAATTTTTGTTGACAAAAGCAACATTAGTCCTTAGTGCATTAATGTGAGAGTGAATGTTGTCTGTAAGTGTATGCCTCTAAGGCGACTGGCCCTTGTCCAGGGTGTACCCACCTAAGGTGCCTGGGATAGGCTCCAGTCACCCACTACCCCTAACAGAAATAGTGGAAGAAAATTAATAAAGAAAATGACTAAATCTCAAAGAGTAAATACAGTATGTTTTGTGCAACACAATTTTACAATTTTTACATTCCAGAGAACACCCAAAACATGAACTCTTACAGTGACTGGTGGAAAAGGCTCAGCAGTTTAATGTCATAGATGAAGTCTCCAGATAAACACACTCCGTTTGTCTGCCTTCCTCCTGATCCACTCTTGTTTACATGGCTGACCCTTCTTTGACATTTTCTTGGCTATGATTGAACAGAGCACTTTGCCTCCTCCCTCTCTCCTTCTCCATTATGGAAAAAATTATTAACATCTGCTACACAGACATCAGGAGAAGTCATGCGTGCCGTAATGGCCCCTTGTTTAGTCATTTATGGGTAAGCATGTCATTATTCTGGGATTTATGAGCGTGCAGATACCAAATGCATTCTCCCATACTTTCACCTAGCAATTATTTATTTAGATTTTTATGACTCAAACTTTTCTATCCTCCCTCACTATCCAATTAATGTTGATGATCAAGCATGTCTTAGTGCTTCAGCTTTTTTTTATTTTTTTTATCTACGTTTATGTCCTTTGCTGCATTAAAGAAGACATTCTGCTATGGATAAGAGTACTGTTTTGATATTGAACGTAGAACCATAGGAAGACAAAGCTCATGTTTTAAACAAATAACAAAGCTATTAACCTAATTCAGCAATTATTATTGAATTTAATGAAACTGGCACAATTCAATTATCAATTTTAGAGGTATTTCTCATAGAACCAGCAAATGTTTTTGTAAAAGGCTTAGATCTGAATCCGTAACATTTTATAGACATAATGCACAACCAACTAAACAATCCATCCATCCATCTTCTACCATTTATCCGGGGCCGGGTCGCGGGGGCAGCAGTCTAAGCAGAGACGCCCAGACTACCCTCTACCCAGACACTTCCTCCAGCTCTTCTGGGGGGATACTGAGGCGTTCCCAGGCCAGCCAAGAGACATAGTCCCTCCAGCGTGTCCTAGGTCTTCCCCGGGGTCTCCTCCCGGTGGGACATGCCCGGAACACCTTTTCCTGATTTTTGCTGCATTCTAATTCTGGGCACGAGCAGAAGGCTCTGAGTCTGACAAGGTCCATAAGGAACTAGAAATGTCAGAAATACTGTATATTCTATTGCTAAACCATTAAGAGACTTGTAAACCAGCGATCACATGTTTACTTGTATTATACATAAATAGTACCTGAGCTACCTGGTGCAGCTGAGGGGACTCTAGTGAGTCCTGTGCTGGGGTCTTTCTCCTCCTCCGTTCGTCTTTTTTGCAGCTCGTTGTTTTCTTTGGTGTGAATTTTTATAAGTTTGTGTAAGTTTATCATGTTACCACAGAAGCTGATAGGCTTTTAACACACATCACAATTGGCAGTTTTGAACTCCACATGCCACTTGCTCACGTGATGACACGGTGACACAAAGAGCAGGGGAAGGAGGCGGCGCTAAGGCTAAAGTGAGTGGAGTGGTGCTCACAGTTGTAGACTCTAGACCAGTCTACTGTTTAGTGAAGTAGCAAAGGAGGCGCTTATGTGTGCATCTGTGTAAAACACAGCAGGAAAAAAAAATAAAAAGATTACCTCACACTGTGACTCCCATTGTTCATGTTAAAAAGGCATTCAATAGATTTGGTTTGTTCGTAAATGTCACAACTCTAGTGTAGGTCTGTATTTTGAGCAGTGATTAGTCTAACGGCACTATAAATAAACAGTGTTACTAATGTGTACTGTTTTCAGTTACACGTAATATGACAAATTACTGTTTTCCCGTTACAACGCTGTTAATCGAAGTCAGTAGGAGAAGCAACTTAGCAGCAGAAGCCTACAGAACTGTGTGAGTGTATGTAATTCTTGTCTCTTTGAGCTTATAGTGCCGTGTTATTGCTGAGAAACTCTCGACCTTGACCTAACTTCTCCAGACACTGCAATTATTTTACCGCTGGTCACTTTCCGACGCAACCTGCGTACACTCAGTCCCTCTCGCTTTTCCTCTGCTGTCTCTTCTGCACTCCCCTCTTCTGAGGAGCTATCTCTTTTAAACACAAACAACGCCACCGACACTCTGTGCTCCACACTTTCATCCTGCTTGGACAACTTATGCCCTCTTACATCTAGACCAGCCCGTACATCCTCGTCGGCCCCCTGGTTATCCGATGTTCTATGCGAGCACCGCGCCAGCCTCCGGTCAGCTGAGAGAAAATGGCGCAAGTCAAAAGATCCTACTAACCTCTGTATCTACCAATCTCTCCTCTCTACTTTCTCCGCTGATGTCACCTCTGCAAAAACTGTCTACTACCATTCTAAGTTAACAACTCACCTGACTCGCGCACTCTCTTTAAAACCTTTTCCGCCCTCCTTTGTCCGCCTGCTCCCCCACCTTCATCGGATTTAACAGCTGATGATTTCGCGTCTTTCTTTATAAAGAAAACGACCGCCATCACCAGTCAGTTCTCTGCGCCACCACCTGTCGAGCTCATTCAGACCCCTGATATGTGTTTGCTCACTTCCTTCTCTCCTCTAACTGAAGCAGATGTTTCCAAGGTCATTAGTTCTAACCACCCGACTACCTGCCCGCTGGATCCCATCCCCACACATCTCCTTCAGGCCATCTCTCCATCTGTCGTGCCTGCTCTCACCCACATCATCAACTCATCTCTTTCCACTGGGTCCTTCCCCACAGCTTTCAAAGAGGCCCGCATCACACCACTACTGAAGAAACCCACTCTTAACCCTACTCTGCTAGAAAACTACAGACCGGTTTCCCTCCTTCCCTTCATTGGCAAAGCTCTGGAGCAAGTTGTGTTTACTCAGCTCTCATCCTTTCTCACACGGAACAACATCCTGGACCAGATCCAGTCTGGGTTCAAGAGCGGTCATTCCACCGAAACTGCCCTGCTCTCAGTCATCGAAGCTCTGAGACTGGCAAAAGCAACATCCAAGTCATCCGTACTCATCTTACTGGATCTGTCTGCTGCTTTTGACACTGTTAATCATCACATCCTCCTGTCTTCTCTCAGGGCGATCGGTGTCTCTGGAATGGCGTTGCAATGGTTCAAGTCTTACCTCTCGGATAGGTCATTCAGAGTATCCTGGAGAAACGAGGTCTCTGAGTCCCAACATCTCAATACAGGGGTGCCACAGGGCTCAGTGCTTGGACCGCTACTCTTTTCCATATACATGACATCCCTTGGCTCTGTCATCCAGAAGCATGGCTTTTCCTTTATCACTGCTATGCAGATGACACTCAACTCCACCTGTCATTTCAACCTGACGATCCGACGGTCTCTGCTCGCGTCTCGGCATGTCTGAGTGACATCTCACTTTGGATGAAGGACCATCACCTGCAGCTGAACCTTGCAAAACCGAACTGCTTGTGATTCCGGCCATTTCAAAGACCCACCACAACCTCTCCATTCAACTAGGCCAATCAACCATTACACCGTCCAGCACTGCCAGAAATCTGGGAGTGGTAATTGATGATCAGCTAAACTTCACAAGTCATGTCGCCAGCACCACCCGGTCCTTTCCTATCAGAGCACTCTACGCAAATTCTAGTCCAGGCTCTTGTCTTGTCCAAACTGGATTATTGCAATGCTCTACTGGCTGGACTCCCTGCCTGCACAACCAAACGTCTGCAGCTGATCCAGAATGCAGCGGCAAGAGGTGTCTTTAATGAACCAAAGAGAGCGCACGTAACTCCTCTATTCATTAGGTTACACTGGCTCCTGGGTGACGCCCGCATCAAGTTCAAAGCTCTGCTCTTGGCCTACAAGACCACCACTGGTTCTGCACCCTCATATCTTCACTCACTAATACAGACCTACGTTCCTCCCATCCCTGCGCTCTGCAAATGAACAACGTCTGGTGGTACCGTCCCCAAAATGTAAAAAATCACTCTCACGTACCTTCTCTGGCTCTGTTCCACATTGGTGGAATGATCTACTACTGCTACAAGATCAGCAGATTCTGTAGTCATCTTTAAAAAACGCCTGAAAACACATCTCTTCCGTCAACACCTGACTGACAAACACTGAGTTCTACTTCCTTTCTATCGATTCCTTTCTTTAAAAAAAATAAAATAAATTAATTAAAAAAATCTCTTATCCTTAACATTGTATACTGCGCTGGGTTTAAACTGACTGGGTTTAAAAATTGCTTCCATTGTTATCCTCACTTGTAAGTCGCTTTGGATAAAAGCGTCTGCTAAATGACTAAATGTAAATGTAAATGTTACTGTTACTAACAATAAAATCCAGCGTTTTCATCTGAGTAGGCTCTCTCTCAGTCATACGGCCGGCAACAGTAATGGGTCGGTTGCAAACAAGTCGGTTCAAAAAGCCAGCTCCCATTGCTTTTTTATTTCATTCATATTTTTTTATAATACAAGGCAGAATGATGTGATGATCTCAGCGCTCCAGGTGCTTCCTTCTGTGAGGACAGACAAGGATCATACCACCCAGCAGAGAGGGGCGGGGGGTGCTCAAACACAGGTGCTTCCTTCTGTGAGGACAGACAAGGATCATACCACCCAGCAGAGAGGGGCAAGGGGGTGCTCAAACACAGGTGCTTCCTTCTGTGAGGACAGACTAGGATCATACCACCCAGCAGAGAGGGTGCTCAAACACAGGTGCTTCCTTCTGTGAGGACAGACTAGGATCATACCACCCAGCAGAGAGGGGCGGGGGGTGCTCAAACACAGGTGCTTCCTTCTGTGAGGACAGACTAGGATCATACCACCCAGCAGAGAGGGGCAGGGGTGCTCAATTATTTTTATTATATATTTTTTATGAATACTTAAGTACAAAGGATGTATTGAATAATTTAAGTGATATGTGTACATATACAAAATATTTATTTGAAACAGCACAAAATTTGGCTGAATTATAAAATGTATACAGTGGCAAGAAAAAGTATGTGAACCTTTTGGAATTTCATGGTTTTCAGAATAAATTAGTCTTAAAATGCAGCTGATCAGGTGTTTGGGTCTGTGGTTTGGAGCTGCTATCATCCACATTCTTCATCTCTGGCTAAACCTTTACCAAGTAAATTTAATAGTCACACATAAATCCAGCCTCTTTATATCTGCACCGACTCAAGTCCTGTCTATTTGTACCACTGTATTCACCCTAAAAATTGGAAAAAAGTAGATTTGGACACGCCCCTCAATGAGCTTCCGTCTCTGCCAGATACCTGCGTTTTGATCGGGGACATGTGGCCTAAAATGTTTACTCGAATTAAGTCTTGCTCTTGTGATAAATAAATCTTGTGATATTGTCGCCGCCCTCGGCTCTAGGTTCGTTTTGATCACCACAAAAAGTAGAGTACCACAGAGAAACACGAGGGACTGAGTTTTCCAAGTTTTAAAAGTCTAAATGTTTATTTAAAAGTATTAAAATAAAAGAAACAAAACATTGTTAAAAAGCCCAGTTACTAGGCTTTAAAGTCAATCCGGGTAAAAAGGGAAAAGTCATTAGGTTGTAGGCCTCGACCTCCCGTCCGCGCCGCAGGGCCGGCTTGGAGGAGTGCTGGCGCTCCCTCAGCGGTTGCCGTGGACTCCGAGGTCCCAATACGCCGCCACAGGACTACAATCACACACCATAATGTTCGGCTTAGCGACCACACAAATATATATATACAAATAAACCCACACAGCATGCAATAAACACGGACACGCGTCCTTTACTTAGCGTATAACATGCCGTTGTACAGGTCCCTGGTTCCCTCCTGGTCCGCGTGGGTCCGGCCGGTCGCTCCTCCGAATCCTGGTCCGGTCTCTTTCCCCGAAGGGGGAAGACGGTGCTGTGGACAGGGAGAGGCGCTAAAACACAGCTCAAGTAAGTGTAACTTCCTCCCAGTTATGGGCACTTCCCTGTACTTAGCTGTTTAGCGAGCGTTGTATGCGGTGGACTCTTGTGGCTTTGCCGCCTTCAGTCGGTCCCGCTCTCCGTGCTGCTCAATGTTCCTTTTTTCTCTGTCCGTTCCTCCGTCTCTGTCCTTCTCCGTCTCTGTCCGTCTCCGTCTCTGTGTTTTCTCCGTCTTACTGTTCTCTCCCTTCCGCTTTTCCTCTCTCCTTTTCCTTTTCTCCGTCTCTCTTTTCCTTTTCCGTTCCTTCCTTCCCCGCCGTAGTTCCTCTGCCTGTACCGGTCCCTGGCTCTTCCCCTCTGGTCGCGGGTCGCCCCAGGCCTCCTCGTCGGCCCCTCGCTCCCCGTCCTACCAGGCACGCCTCGCGGGTACCCTGGCCTCAGGTCTCCGTAGGAATCCTCCCGGCTTCCTTCCGGCTTCCTTCCTCCTCTCACCGGCATCCGCCGGCCCGGTCTTTCTCCCGGTCCCGTCCGTTCCCTTCTCACTTTTCCTCTGCTACCAGCCTCTTTTCCTTCTCCGCTCCTTCCTCCTTTGCCCGGCGTCCGCCGGGCCGCTGCCTCCTCCTGTGCCGGCCGCCTGTGTTGTTGCTTCCTCTCCACAGTCCGTTCTCTGTTGGCCATTGTCGTTCCATTGATTGGGCCTTTTGAACTAGCCCGGGCCACATCCGATTGGTCTGGTGATGGCGCAGGTGTGGTGGGCGTTCCCCATCACGAGGTTTCCCTCGTGCGTCACCAAAATTTAAAGGGGCCGCGCACTCACAGGGTAGGAAAGGGAGAATACACAGTAGGTGCAAACCGGCACCCGGTGACATTTTCCCCCCGCCTTTAACATTGGTCGTCCCCGGCCAACAAGACCCAATTCTTAAAACCAGCGCTAAAAGCCAAACGGCTACTCAGCCCCTCTTGCTCCATTTCCCTGTGGTAGTGGTGATCCTGTCAACTACGCCAAAAGACTGTCGCCGCCCTCGGCTCTAGGTTCGTTTTGATCACCACAAAAAGTAGAGTACCACAGAGAAACACGAGGGACTGAGTTTTCCAAGTTTTAAAAGTCTAAATGTTTATTTAAAAGTATTAAAATAAAAGAAACAAAACATTGTTAAAAAGCCCAGTTAATAGGCTTTAAAGTCAATCCGGGTAAAAAGGGAAAAGTCATTAGGTTGTAGGCCTCGACCTCCGTCCGCGCCGCAGGGCCGGCTTGGAGGAGTGCTGGCGCTCCCTCAGCGGTTGCCGTGGACTCCGAGGTCCCAATACGCCGCCACAGGACTACAATCACACACCATAATGTTCGGCTTAGCGACCACACAAATATATATATACAAATAAACCCACACAGCATGCAATAAACACGGGACACGTCCCTTTACTTAGCGTATAACATGCCGTTGTACAGGTCCCTGGTTCCCTCCTGGTCCGCGTGGGTCCGGCCGGTCGCTCCTCCGAATCCTGGTCCGGTCTCTTTCCCCGAAGGGGGAAGACGGTGCTGTGGACAGGGAGAGGCGCTAAAACACAGCTCAAGTAAGTGTAACTTCCTCCCAGTTATGGGCACTTCCCTGTACTTAGCTGTTTAGCGAGCGTTGTATGCGGTGGACTCTTGTGGCTTTGCCGCCTTCAGTCGGTCCCGCTCTCCGTGCTGCTCAATGTTCCTTTTTTCTCTGTCCGTTCCTCCGTCTCTGTCCTTCTCCGTCTCTGTCCGTCTCCGTCTCTGTGTTTTCTCCGTCTTACTGTTCTCTCCCTTCCGCTTTTCCTCTCTCCTTTTCCTTTTCTCCGTCTCTCTTTTCCTTTTCCGTTCCTTCCTTCCCCGCCGTAGTTCCTCTGCCTGTACCGGTCCCTGGCTCTTCCCCTCTGGTCGCTGGTCGCCCCAGGCCTCCTCGTCGGCCCTCGCTCCCCGTCCTACCAGGCACGCCTCGCGGGTACCCTGGCCTCAGGTCTCCGTAGGAATCCTCCCGGCTTCCTTCCGGCTTCCTTCCTCCTCTCACCGGCATCCGCCGGCCCGGTCTTTCTCCCGGTCCCGTCCGTTCCCTTCTCACTTTCCTCTGCTACCAGCCTCTTTTCCTTCTCCGCTCCTTCCTCCTTTGCCCGGCGTCCCGCCGCTGCCTCCTCCTGTGCCGGCCGCCTGTGTTGTTGCTTCCTCTCCACAGTCCGTTCTCTGTTGGCCATTGTCGTTCCATTGATTGGGCCTTTTGAACTAGCCCGGGCCACATCCGATTGGTCTGGTGATGGCGCAGGTGTGGTGGGCGTTCCCCATCACGAGGTTTCCTCGTCGTCACCAAAATTTAAAGGGGCCGCGCACTCACAGGGTAGGAAAGGAGAATACACAGTAGGTGCAAACCGGCACCCGTGACATTTTCCCCCCGCCTTTAACATTGGTCGTCCCCGGCCAACAAGACCCAATTCTTAAAACCAGCGCTAAAAGCCAAACGGCTACTCAGCCCCTCTTGCTCCATTTCCCTGTGGTAGTGGTGATCCTGTCAACTACGCCAAAAAGACTGTCGCCGCCCTCGGCTCTAGGTTCGTTTTGATCACCACAAAAAGTAGAGTACCACAGAGAAACACGAGGGACTGAGTTTTCCAAGTTTTAAAAGTCTAAATGTTTATTTAAAAGTATTAAAATAAAAGAAACAAAACATTGTTAAAAAGCCCAGTTAATAGGCTTTAAAGTCAATCCGGGTAAAAAGGGAAAAGTCATTAGGTTGTAGGCCTCGACCTCCCGTCCGCGCCGCAGGGCCGGCTTGGAGGAGTGCTGGCGCTCCCTCAGCGGTTGCCGTGGACTCCGAGGTCCCAATACGCCGCCACAGGACTACAATCACACACCATAATGTTCGGCTTAGCGACCACACAAATATATATATACAAATAAACCCACACAGCATGCAATAAACACGGGACACGTCCCTTTACTTAGCGTATAACATGGCGTTGTACAGGTCCCTGGTTCCCTCCTGGTCCGCGTGGGTCCGGCCGGTCGCTCCTCCGAATCCTGGTCCGGTCTCTTTCCCCGAAGGGGGAAGACGGTGCTGTGGACAGGGAGAGGCGGTCTTATGCACACAGCTAAAACACAGCTCAAGTAAGTGTAACTTCCTCCCAGTTATGGGCACTTCCCTGTACTTAGCTGTTTAGCGAGCGTTGTATGCGGTGGACTCTTGTGGCTTCGCCGCCTTCAGTCGGTCCCGCTCTCCGTGCTGCTCAATGTTCCTTTTTTCTCTGTCCGTTCCTCCGTCTCTGTCCTTCTCCGTCTCTGTCCGTCTCCGTCTCTGTGTTTTCTCCGTCTTACTGTTCTCTCCCTTCCGCTTTTCCTCTCTCCTTTTCCTTTTCTCCGTCTCTCTTTTCCTTTTCCGTTCCTTCCTTCCCCGCCGTAGTTCCTCTGCCTGTACCGGTCCCTGGCTCTTCCCCTCTGGTCGCGGGTCGCCCCAGGCCTCCTCGTCGGCCCCTCGCTCCCCGTCCTACCAGGCACGCCTCGCGGGTACCCTGGCCTCAGGTCTCCGTAGGAATCCTCCCGGCTTCCTTCCTCCTCTCACCGGCATCCGCCGGCCCGGTCTTTCTCCCGGTCCCGTCCGTTCCCTTCTCACTTTTCCTCTGCTACCAGCCTCTTTTCCTTCTCCGTTCCTACCTCCTTTGCCCGGCGTCCGCCGGGCCGCTGCCTCCTCCTGTGCCGGCCGCCTGTGTTGTTGCTTCCTCTCCACAGTCCGTTCTCTGTTGGCCATTGTCGTTCCATTGATTGGGCCTTTTGAACTAGCCCGGGCCACATCCGATTGGTCTGGTGATGGCGCGCAGGTGTGGTGGGCGTTCCCCATCACGAGGTTTCTCTGCGTCACCAAAATTTAAAGGGGCCGCGCACTCACAGGGTAGGAAAGGGAGAATACACAGTAGGTGCAAACCGGCACCCGGTGACAATATTGCTAAAAATGAAAAAGAATGATAAATTATATACTTTATTTAAAACAAAGCTAGCCCTATCAGCGACAGTGGCTTTTGTTTTGTTAATGATAATAATATTGGCAAGGCAATTTACAGTGGAATTTACACATGCCTACCTATAAAGGAACAAGTTAGCATACTCGCTTCTCCTGCTATTCATTGCAGCAGAACACAGTTGTAGCTCAAGCTTTTTGTACCACTACACATTCACCCACTTGTTTATTCTACTTAACCGCAATTTATGAAGAGTTCGCAACTAACATAATTTCTGTTCCAGTATAACAGAAGCCACTTTCCTGACGAGAGGAAAAGCAAGCCTCTTAATGTGTTTATTGTGCTACACCCATGCTATAGCAACCCCCTGTACAATTAAGACACTCACTTAATTCACAAATAATCCCCATGTGTTATATATTCCATCCTCTGTGGCACCCTACACATTTATTCTAGAGGATAATGGTTCAGAGTTTGCTCTCGTAAAAGGTATGGATTCATGGTTAGACTTCCTAAACACAAATAATCTTTCCCAAGTGAGAAAACATACACATCAGACACACAGGTTGAGCCTCCTGCACAAAGCCGTCTTGACATGCCGTCCGTTGCCTGTAGCTGCCTCGAGGACTGTTTTAGATCCAGGTCATCACTTCAAAGAGATCCCCTTAGAGAGGTAGCATTCAATGAACAGTAAGGGCTAAGTTTTCATGACCTGAAACGGCGGATGGTGCACTCATTTTCTGGGCGTTTCCAGAGCTCGCACATCGTTTAATGAAAGGCTGGACATGGCATAAACGAGCGGAGGGGTTTTTAAGAGTTGCGTATGTTGGGGTGAAAGAACAGTCAACAATATTAAATCATTCTAGATGTCTTAATGGCTAATTTCTCTTGTGAACTCAAGGGGCATGTATTTACAAGATGATAAATAACATATATTTTACAAATAACAGCAGTTATCAAAGCAGAACTAAGTAACATTGTTACGGCTCGCAGAGACGCAAGCATGCTATGTCACTACGCAGTGAGGAGTGTTTGTTTCATTTACGGGCTTTATGTCAAACAACAGCAGTTTCAATATTATACTCAATTCTCCAAATATTGTTTACATAGCGTCAGCAACTGGCTGCACTTTAGATTAGACCCAATGCAAGATTTCACAAGGCCAAGGCTACTCAAATGTTATGACAATAAAATATACAATAAATTAGAGGCCAAAATAATAAAGTGAGAGAAAATAATATTTCAGAAGTGATTTTTTACATATAACTTTTTGGTTGACAGTGACAAACAATGTACAGTATATATTGTATACTTTACAAGACAATTTCTAAAATGACTCACCTCAATCAAGGTTTTTATTTCTTTTACTGTATTTACTGATTCTTTTTGCAAAACTAGTGTGCTGGTGAGCGTTGTTGTCCAGAGCCACGCTAGGAGGATTTACAACAGTGTAATTCACTGAAGGAAGCTGTAGGGGGAGCTGCACAAATCTTACTTAGTTCTGCTTTAATAGACGTTATTTTACATGAGTCTGATGTGCTTCATGTCTGAACAGTGAACTAAATAAACACACCTTAAATCTCACATCCACATCCCTTTCCCTGTTTGTCGCTCAGTCTTCACTCAGGAATGATCCAGGACTGCTCTCAAGCATCTCATCAGCTCCTAAACTCACACCAGTGGGTAAACTCTCAGTAACTGCCCACGCCGTCGGTCCTTGTCCAGCTCAGCTCAGTAAAGTCCAAACATGGCTTGCTTCTTTGCGCTGCTTTCTGTGTCTGACGCAGCGTTTAGTGTCCTGCTGTGATCAGGTGGATGTGTGCGGGCCTGAGATGAAGAAGAGAAAGACTGGGTCTGGACTCACTGAAGTCTTCAGCTCCAGAAAAGAGATGCTACTAGAACCAAGTCCAGTTACCACTACTTTTGTAAAACATTCTCACTTATTTTACATGTGTTATTTATTAATTTATTGTTTAAAAAAACATTAGCCTATACAATATTAATTTTAATAATCTACTTAAGTATTAAATATACTCTATATGCATGTTTATTATTTTTATATGTATTTAGACTAGTTAAAATGAATTATCAAAACAATGTAGATACATTTTTTATATTTAGAAAGTTATACAGTATATAGTAATTGTATATTATATTTGGTTTATTTATAAATCTCTTATCTCTTACCCATCTTATTTTTCTCCTGTGCCCAGGTGTCAGTAGCCTGTCTGCCTGTCTGCCTGCCCGCTCATCATACCTGGTTTCATCTGTCTTTGGCTACTTATCTGAACATCATATGCAATAAACCATTTACATTACTTACCTGCTGTGTTCTGTTTTGGGTCCTCTGCAAGAACCATGATAGCATCAACCCCATTGGCATTCTTGTGCTTAGAAAGAGCTGAGGTAAACCGTGTTGGAAAGAGATCTTGATTAACATACATTGGATTACTTGCCATTGAAATGAAAGGACATTATATGCCATGTGATGGCATGTTAACAATCTGACTCAGTAAAACATCTGAAGAGGAAAATAACATGTATAATGGAATCTATGCATTATATTGGAGACCTACATACAACATATGATCAACATGTGACAGTCATGTTCTGGCTCACATTTCCACTCACCCTGTGTCCAAACCAAACACAATAGAGAGACTGCAACAATCAATCTGAACACTGAACATCTTAAAGATCGTGTGCCCCAAAATCATGCTCATGATCTTGGGGTAAGCCATCAAGACCACTGCTCTGAAATGATTTTATACTACAGTAATATAGGTCATAGCAAGAATTCTCTACTAAAGTTCTAAAGTCCCAATACGTTCAACAATTGTAGCATTACAACTTTAAGGTTGTTGTTTTAGGTCAGTGATGCAAGTCAATGGGAAGGGTATTCCAGAGTCTACAACAACTGGAAAAGCTCTGCCAGGTTGTTTATTTTTTAAAATCTCTAATAGCCTACGCCTTTCATTATTAACATATCCATGTTTGTGGAAATGTTACATGGTTGCATTACATTTGGAACTTAGTATGGCATCTATCAACATCTAAGTGCTTAATTTCTCCAATGGTTGTTGCAAAACAGATAAAGCTTCTCTGTTTGACTGAACCAGAATGTGTGTGTGTGTGTGTGTGTGTGTGTGTGTGTGTGTGTGTGTGTGTGTGTGTGTGTGTGTGTGTGTGTGTGTGTGTGTGTGTGTGTGTGTGTGTGTGTGTGTGTGTGTGTTTGTGGGGCGGGGGCTTCACTGCAAAAACCACCATCTGGTGTCAGAGTATGGCGTTGCTCACTGTGACCAATTGTGTCATTAGATTATTGAATAATTAGAGTCGGGATCATGTCTTCCGAGGGAACATGCCTTTCAAGTGTATTAGAGCGCGACTGAGGTTGGTCACCACGCTCTATTTGAATAATCAAACTCTGAGCAAAGTTTGAAGGATGTAAACTTAGCCGCAGATTAAATGACTAACTCCAAATGACAACAAATCTGCTTGATAATCTATTTTTGCAGGATTTAATCTTGTGGTAAAGGAAGAGGTATGAAAATGCGCCTCCTAGCCTCCCTGTTCAGTCACCGTATCTCCCCGAGAGTACAGTGTTCCTGTTGGAGTTGAAGGAGGACTTTAAATGAGTCTTGCATTGCTCTGGGCACTCAGAAATCTTTTATTAATGAATGCTGCACTTTGTCTCAGGTGAAATTGTCTCAGGAAACGGCAAGGGACTGCGTCTGTAGCCACCCACTGCTACCAGACACACTTAAGTGGATTTTCACCCACGGCCGATCATAAATTTACTGTGGCACACTCGGATGTAGAGACTGTCTTTAAGAGCAGGTGGGACAGCGGAAAGTGAAATAAAGAGAATTTGGAAATCCCAAGCTGTGGTGGGGGAAATGAAATTAGTGTGGGAAGGCCCATCTTAAAGTGAAATTCTAGTGTCAAATCTCCTAGAATAAAAATTAGATATGTAATAATACAGTATACATTTTAAAGTTGTGCCAAAATATGATGCACAAGATTTTAAGTTATCTAATAATGTTTTATATTAAAATGGTAGGTGTGTATAGTTTTTGGCCATTTTTGGCAACACCTGGTGCACAATGCAATAAAACATCTGACACTGCTCCCATTTTAGAGCATGTGAACAGCTATGGTAGCCCTGCATAAACAACTCCAGTGGAAATAGACCAGATAGAGATTTGAACCAAAATGTATGTTAAAGAAACACGAGTGTTCTTCTCCTCCAGCAGTGCAGTTTGTCTCTCTTTCACTATGAGCACCTGTAGGAGCAGCACCTATTTCCCTTTCATTTATAACAACATGCAAGTTAAAAACATAAATGCAAATATTTTACCCACTCACTGACAGCACACACATGCAGTCAGACAGGTTTATGATTTATGCAGAGTGGCTGATACCCTTTCATTCAAAGAAAACTTATTGTTGTCCACTTTACTCTTACAACTGTTTCAAATAGTACGGTCAATAGAATATGTTCTTTGTTGGTGTCACAATAATATAATTTTTTTTAGACATTTACAAATATAAAAAAATGTCTGAAAATAGCTTAAAAATAATATGCAACAATTTTGTCAGGTGTAAAAGATAACTCTCACATGTCCGCGGGCAGTCTCAGCCATCCAAGCTTCGGCTCCTCTACCATGGGCCTGGGAGCTTGAGGGTTCTGCGAAGTAGCTTGGCTGTTCCTAGGACTGCGCTCTTCTGGACTGAGATGTCGGGTGTTGTTCCTAGAATCTGCTGTAGCCACTCCTCCAGTGTGGGGTTACTGCCCCGAGTGCTCAGAGTTTCTCTAGTTCCTTTTTTTTTTTTTTTGGTGACATCACTTGGTATTGCTATGTCAACCACAACGGCTTTTCTTTGCTGTTTGTCCATCACCACAATGTCCGGTTTGTACGCCATTACCATTTTGTCGGTCTGTATCTGGAAGTCCCACAGGATCTTGGCTCAGTTGTTCTCTACCACCTTCGGTTCAAGTTTTTTCCCACTTTTACCTCGGGATTTCCAGTCTGTACTCTGCACAGATGTTCCTGTACACTATACCAGCCACTTTGTCATGGTGTTCCATGTCTGCTTTTCCTGCCAGCATCTTACACCCTGCAGTTATGTGCTGAATTGTCTCAGAGGATTGGAGGTGGTGGTACATCCCATGTAGGGGCCTTTCCTCCCATGATGGTACTTCCAGCACCACTTCCTCTATTTACCGCTGCCTGAGACATTTACTAAGTACTTTGTCCGATTTGTTTTCGATGTATTCAAGGATCTTGGAGGTTTCATCCTGGATGGTGGTTCAGACACTCACTTGGGATGGAACCCTCCATGCATGGTGAGGAGCTTTTGTGTCTTAACGTCTGTAGTCTGTATCTCTTCCTTTGGTCACCTTATTATTCCAGGAGGGTATCTGATGACTGGCAGGACATAGCTGTTACTTGCACTTGTTCATGCCACGCTGGAGGGACTATGTCTCTCGGTTGGCCTGGGAACGCCTTGGAATCTGGAGCTGGAGAAAGTGTCTGGGGAGAGGGAAGTCTGGCCGTCTCTGCTTAGACTGCTGCCCCCGCGACCCGGCCCCGGATAAGCGGTAGAAGATGGATGGATGGATGGATGGATGGATGGATTGTTCTTGCCATTGAGCTGACTTCTTAGGACTTGCCTTACTCGCTACTCGTTGGCAGTTGCTGTTTTCCTTGTTACCTCTTCAAGGTTGCCATTTGCCTGTGGTATTCCAAGGTACTTGTACCCATCCTCAATGTCTGCTATTGTTCCTTCTGGGAGTGAGACCCCTTCTGTGTGGACTACCTTCCCTCTCTTTGTCACCATTCGACTACACTTCTCAAGCCGAATGACATCCCAATGTCAGAGCTGTAGATCCTGGTGGTGTGGATCAGTGAGTCGATGTCTTGCTCGCTCTTGGCGGACAGCTTTGTCATCCATATAGAGGAGGTGACTGATGGTGGCCCCATTCCAGACATTTGTATCCATAGCCAGTTAGTTTTGGTGATTAGTTGACTGAGGGGGTTCAGAGATGTGCAGAACAACTAGGGGGACAGAGCATCAAATGCCACATTTGATGGACACTTGTGAAATTAGCCTCAAGCATGATCTTCCACAGCCTCATCAATGCTATATATATATATAGATATAGATAGCTATAGATAATAAAATATATTCATATATAAACTACAGTTGTGCTCATAGGTTTACATACCTTGACAGAAATTGTGACGTTTGGCCATTTTTCAGAGAAAATGAATGATAACACAAAAACCTTTCTTTCAATCAAAGTTAGTGGTTGGGTGAAGCCATTTATTATGAAACACTTGTGTTTACTCTTTTTAAATTATAATAGAATTATGACAACAGAAACTTCCCAAATGACTCTAATCAAAAGTTCTTAAATACTGTGTATTACTACCTTTAACATCAATGACAGCTTGAAGTCTTTTGTGGTCGTTGTGGATGAGGCTCTTTATTTTCTCAGATGGTAAAGCTGCCCATTCTTTTTGGCAAAAAGCCAAAGCTCAATGATACTTAGGTCAGAAGACTGAGATGTACAGTCCAGAAACTTCTTTTTATGCTGCTGTAGCCAATGACAGGTCAACTTGTGCTTTGGATCATAGTTGGAACGTCCAAGTATGTCCCATGAACAGCTTCTGGGCTGATGAGTGCAATTTTTCCTCATCCACAACTACCATAAAAACTTTCTGCTGTCATTGATGTTAAAGATGGCAATACACGGTATTAAGAACTGGGGTATGTAAACTTTTGATCAGGGTTATTTGGGAAGTTTCTGTTGTCATTATGATTAAAAAGAGTTGGCTTCACCCGACCTATAAGTGAAAAAAAACTTTTTGTGTTATCATTCATATTCTGAATCTTCTATCTTTTATCTTTTAGTAAAACATACAACATACGTAATGAGAGAGGTTGAGCATCAATTCAAACTTCCCCCAGTCTCGTCTCTTAATTGTTTACTCTGACATTTGGCAGTTTGTGGTTTGGTGGTGATTAAAGTTGATTGTTGCAGCTGTGTCATAACAATGCAGTGGCCTTTCCCGTAAGTTCTGACGTAGTGTGACTGAATTGCACTGTGCACTCATGTACAGACTGCCCTTTTTCTATTCTGCCCTTATTGTGTCTTTAAGATGCATATTAACATTTAAAGTTTTTATTTCCTTTAATTTTACAATCCTCATTTACCTTTAAGTAATGGAGTAGGGAGGGTTTTTAAGCATTTAATAAAAAAGCATTTAAATTTAACTTTAAAACGTCAATTAATAAATGCATTTGCAAATTAATTTATTACTCTGTGAATTAAAAGAATCTGTTATTACACTACATTCAACTTAATTTACTGGTTGAGGGATACCAATGTCTCCTATTTCAACAGTAACTGTCACCAGACGTTTGTGTGTTGGAGCCGGTTGTGTAGTCATGTCTTAAAACTCTGCAAGTCAGTCTGTAAAAGGCCTCGCTAGCCTACTTTTCTAGGTTCCAACCTGAATTATTTGTCTCCTAAACATACATCAACACTGTAGGAGTTTGTGGTTAATGTTTGTCTTTGTGCATTCTCATTTTTTTTAGAAGATAAATGTTTAAAACACTATGTTTACTAACTGCGTTAGCATTGCCTGGAGCTAATGGGATTTCCCATTGTGTTAGCATTTTGCTATGCTACGCAGAGTTAATTTTCAATCCTTTGTTTACTAACATATATTCATAAATAATTACTTATTAATAGAATAAGCCAAACGTATGTTAGTGAAAGGTAATGTGTTTAGAGCTGATTTACATTCTCTGTAGACCACATTGTGTAGAAACACACACAAAGTTTATCATGATTACTACAATTATTATTATTAGGCTACACTATTCAGTGACATTTAAACATGTAGAAACCAAAAATGTATAGACTTTCCCCTGATCTTCTTTCTTTCTTCTCATTGCTATTGTTGACACAGCTTTAGAACAAGACACATTTTCTTAATTTATTTTTTGTTAAGTAGAATAACTCGCAAAATATTTAGCATTTATTGATAATGAAGCATTTATTGATAAATGTTTAATACACATACTATTCCGGATGCTGGGAATACTACTTACAATCTGCAGTCTAGGCCCTAATCTGGTTCATACCAGATAATCATATTTGTGGCCTTGGCAGTGTTCAGTTCCTTCTGACCTCCTTTTCTTGTGCCTATGTATGGTGGCCTAGATGGCTCACAAAAAAAGAAAATGCAATGAAACACAATAACCACAACTTCACCAGTCCCCTCCACCAGTCCGCTTAGAAAGAATGAAATACCCCCATCCCTCCTCCACTGTTTTTATTGATATTTTTTTAATAATATATCAACAGATAGACTGGTGAGCTCCAGCCACATTCTATCTGTGCCGGTCTCCAGTCCTGGTAAATGGAGAGGGTTGCTGCAGCAAGGGTATCTGGCGTAAAAAAAAACATTGCCAAATCCCCTGTGTGGATTAGTCCGCATTAGTTGAGTAATCTTACTGTATTCTGTCATATTTGTTTTTAGGGAAGGTTTCTTTAGTGTTAGCATTAGCTGAGAGTAAAGTAACTCTGCTCCAGTGAATGAATACATTTGATATGTTAAAAGTAGAACCGTAAAAAAAACACAAAAATACATATTTACCAAATCATGTTGTTTGTTCTTACATGAGATCAGTAGAATCATGTCTAACTCACTGACACAGTACCCTCAGCTGGACACAAACCTCCAATGGAACATTTCCTGGGGACATTGTGTGAGTGAGGCTCTAACACATGACACATCTAATAAAGAAATAGACCAGTACACTGGACACTGGATAGCAGAGTTATATTTGTACAAAATGCACTACCTTTCTTCCAAATTTGCTACTTGGATAGTCTCTTCTTGAAAACAGATATTGCAGCCTCTGACAGTGCAGTTGGACAGAGAGGGATCTGCTCCCACTATTGGCAAATAGTTACACAGTGGCTCTTTGAACTAAGTTAAGTATCTATTTATTTTTAAAAAAATGACACAAAACATAAAAAAGCACACATTTTTTGTCTTTATGATATTTTGTGACATTGTGTTTTTTTTTATTACCAGTTAAGCAAAGAACATTTGTCTTCAAGTGCTGTAAATATCTTAAAAGTTAATAACACTAGTGAAGACATATTATAGCTAATGTGAATTTTTTACATAGTGTTACTTTAAATACCTTAAAGTCAGCACTCTGCACTAAACACTGGAGTTGTAAAACAACGATGAAAACTCTGGAGACGTGGCTGATCTAAGCACAGTGTGAGCAGGTTAGTGACATTCTGCTCATGTGCTCGGCTTGTTTTCATCCAACAGTTTGTTTAAAGCAGTGAATTAAAGTGGCACATCTAATGCCTGTTATCTTGTCATCCGTGCTTGGCCCTGAGGAGCATTTGACAGGCTCTCTGACTCCCAGTCATATGGCTTTTATGGCATTTCAAGCCTCTCGTTGAAATGATTTATGTGGTTGGCACAGATGTTGCTTAGATCTTGATTTTTCATTCAATTACTGAATCTATCTTGCTGTTTTAATTATGGCTATGAAAAGTCCCATATTCCTCCTCTTCAGCTGCACTCCAGTCCCATATTAAACCCTGGGATAATGCGGGCAGCTCCCGTCAAGCACTGCTTTGTGTTGTATGGATTTAACAGATTCTATTGCACTAAAGCTAAAATATTCTATGAGATACGAGTCATATGATGTATACTGACTTTGGTCAATAAGGAATATGTACAGATAATAATGGATTTTATTTACATACAGTGGGGATCGAAGGTTTGGGCACCCCAGGTAAAAATTTCTATTAATGTGCATAAAGACGCCAAGAAAAGATGGAAAAATCTCCAAAAGGCATCAAATGACAGATTAGACATCCTTATAATAAGTCAAAAAAAGTTAGATTTTATTTCCATCATTTACACTTTCAAAATAACAGAAAACAAAAAAATGGTGTCTGCAAAAGTTTGGGCACCCTGCAGAGTTAATACCTTGTACTGCCCCCTTTGGCAAGCTAGGACCTGACAGTGTCATGGATTGTTCTCAATCATCGTCTGGATAGACCAGGTGATGTCAATCTCAAAGGTTTTAAATGCCCAGACTCATCTGACCTTGCCCCAACAATCAGCACCATGGGTTCTTCTAAGCAGTTGTCTAGAAAACTGAAACTGAAAATAGTTGACGCTCACAAAGCAGAAGAAGGCTATAAAAAGATAGCAAAGCGTTTTCAGATGCCAATATCCTCTGTTCAGAATGTAATTAAGAAATGGCAGTCATCAGGAACAGTGGAAGTTAAAGCAAGATCTGGAAGACCAAGAAAAATATCAGACAGAACGGCTCGCAGGATTGTGAGAAAAGTAAGTCGAAACCCACGTTTGACTGCACGATCCCTCCAGAAAGATCTGGCAGACACTGGAGTTGTGGTACACTATTCCACTATAAAGAGATACTTGTACAAATATGGACTTCATGGAAGAGTCATCAGAGGAATCCCTCTTCTACGTCCTCAACACAAAAATCAAGTTTGAAGTTTGCAAATGAACATATAGACAAGCCTGATGCATTTTGGAAACAAGTTCTGTGGACCGATGAGGTTAAAATAGAACTTTTTGGCCGGAATAGGTATGTTTGGAGAAGAAAGGGCACAGAATTTAATGAAAAGTACCTCTGTCCAACTGTTAAGTATGGGGGTGGATCGATCATGATTTGGGGTTGTATTGCAGCCAGTGGCACAGGGAACATTTCACGAGTAGAAGGAAAAATGGATTCAATAAAATTTCAGCAAATTTTGGATGCGAACTTGATGCCATCTGTGAAAAAGCGGAAGTTAAAGAGAGGATGGCTTCTACAAATGGATAATGATCCTAAACACACCTCAAAATCCACGGTGGATCACATCAAGAGGCATAAACTAAAGGTTTTGCCATGGCCTTCACAATCTCCTGACCTCAACATAATTGAAAATCTATGGATAGACCTTAAAAGAGCAGTGTGTGACAGACAGCCCAGAAATCTCAAAGAACTGGAAGACTTTTGTAAGGAAGAATGGGCAAAGATACCTCAAACAAGAATTAAAAGACTCTTGGCCAGTTACAAAAAGTGATTACAAGCTGTGATTCTTGCCAAAGGGGGCAGTACAAGATATTAACTCTGCAGGGTGCCCAAACTTTTGCAGACACCATTTTTTTGTTTTCTGTTATTTTGAAAGTGTAAATGATGGAAATAAAATCTAACTTTTTTTGACTTATTATAAGGATGTCTAATCTGTCATTTGATGCCTTTTGGAGATTTTTCCATCTTTTCTTGGCGTCTTTATGCACATTAATATTTTTTTTTTTACCTCGGGTGCCCAAACTTTCGATCCCCACTGTATATGCCATTAAATAAATCTGCCAAACCGCAATTGGTCATAATTTAAATAAATTATAAAACAGACAAAAAATGTTTTGATCTTTTTGTTTATTGATATTAATGGATAGATAAAGTTTGTATCTGTACTATATTTGTATTCTAGCACACATGTGTCTTGTAATAAGCTACTGGGTGAGTTCTTCTCTTCTCTACAACAGACCAATCAACCACATTGCTGGAAATAATGCATCAATCTGTTTGTTACTAACTTATTAACAAATACAAGAACTCCTTCACTTGAGGCAGGAGGCATTTTCAACACCACCTGCATGCTCATGGCCTCAAACTCCTCCCAGACTAGTACCAATCAGAATATTTACAGCCAGGGACAAGAGGACTACTTCAGTATTTTACTTTCAATGTCCACTACCAGTTTCAGGGATTTTCACAGTGACAGGCTCTAGAAACAGCTTGACCAGGTGGTGATCAGCAAACAGCTCTGACCATGCACTGGTGCAATGTGCACTGTGATGGAACACACTCATGCTTGAACACAGTTATAAGTTACAGCACCCCATGCAGGACTACACAGGCTTTTAACTACAAACCGTAGATGAAGGCAGAAGGCTCAAGCATGAGACCTCACAAAACTCCCTTGTACCAGTCAGAAATCCCACTGGCAGCCAGACCCGACAGGATCTCTGGCACCTTGATGACATCCTTAACTTTTTTAGTGTTCAGCAGTGGGTTCAGGAGTTTCTGCTGTGACAAGCACCAGAGGGAACAGCTCAGGTAGCTCAAAGCAGCAGAACATCATTTCATTCATACTCAGTGGCCGTTTCCCAAATGTCAGGATCATTGCAGTGTTAAAACTTTGGAAGGAGCTGATGATTGGAATCACACACCTTCAGGTGTTCAATAAAAGAGACTTGGCCTCAGACTATACTGCCTCAGACTCAGACAACATGCCGTTTTCTGATGCTGTTTAGTCTGAGTCTGCATTGTCTGAGTCTGATGCCGTTTAGTCTAAGGCTGATTCCTTGTTGTCTAAGTCTGAGGCGGTATAGTGTGAGGCCAAGTCCCTTTTCTTGAACACCTGAAGGTGTAACCAGTACCTCTCAAACCTGGCATTTGTCCTGAAACCCCCTTTGAATGTCCAGAACTCAGGTCGTTGAAGGCCCTACCTTTCAACACTGTCACAAAGCACTGGCCCATTATGGTCGTATCAGAGAGAGTCCAATGGAAGACAGCCCACTAGTCTCAGGGTTAGACACTGGCCCAGCATGTGCTCACCTGTAAGTCTCCTGTATTATCATGAACCGAACCCATATTAATAAACAAAGGTCAGATGACTTCTCAGAAACTGGACATAAATACAATAACAGTATAATACTAGAATACACAGTTGTTCATCACAGACAATGTTTATCGATTAAAAAGTGAAAAATTGGAGGATTGATTTTTTTCAATGTTAGTTTCCTAAAGCCACTTAGGAACTGTACTTGTCAACCCATTCTGTTTCAATTAGGCATGTCACTTTTTGGAACAGAGGCTAACTTGTTTTGAAAGCAGTTTAATTCATTTCTTTGTAAAGTTTGCAGCACAGCACCCTGCTCATAAGTCTGACTTTGCCGCTGAAATGATAATTCTGAAGACATCTACAGAGCATTACTCTTGACAGCCAAATGCCAGCTTGTGTGGCATAACAAGCTGATGCATTTTAAGTCGATAAGATAGATAAGATAAGATGCACGTTGTCAGTGGTGGCAGTGCACAGCGGCGACGTGGCTCTCATCTCCAGCTCCTTCCTCAGTCCTTGGAGTACAGGCTTGGCGGCTCACTCTACCTGTCTTTTTTCTCCTCTTTTTTCTGCTTAAGTGGCACAGCTCTTCTCCAAGCTTCCAGCAGACCTCATGCATTTTTATTGCCATCTGGAGAATACCAACAGGTCTTAACAAGGGGCTCTTGCTGGAAAAACTGCTTACTGACTTGAAGTCAACTTGACTCACTCAACCGACCGTGACCTATGTGTTTTTGCATAGTGGTGTCTGTGCACACATGCTCATGAGCACATTTATTCCAGTTCACAAAAATGTACCAAATTTGAGATCTCGTTTAGGATTTTAAGAATAATAATTCAGAATACTTTAGTACAAATCCATAAAATAGGGCCCAGATTACCTTTACCCTGATTACAGACTTTCAACATGTAGGAAAGTCCTTTAGTCCGAGACAAATAGTCTGAGCAGGGTCCAATTATAACAATGTAAGATTTTAAATTGTATGGGATGCACTCTAGTATCTCTGGACATTTGCTTTATCTTTTTGAAGAGCTCCTCCCAGTCATTTTTGTCTGGTGAGATTTAAATCCCTTTTCCCATGTAATCTTAGTAAGAAGGATTTCAGTCTATTCTACATCGTCGAGCTACCTACCATTTTAGTTCACATGTATGCAGACTGTTTTGTTTAGTGTTCTTTTCTATGTATACAGTCACTGTTTTTAGACAACAGGCATTCTCATACTTCTCTCTGACATCCCCAATCTCAATGCACCCATTATTTTATTATTTGACAGCATTAAATACACCAAGTTCTAGGTCTAATTTCTAGTTTAAGGTTTGCATTGTCAAAGAACACACAAACAAACTGTCCACACAAAGGGATCTCTACAGAACTATACCCAAAATGCCTATTTCTATTATATTTAAATGCTATGACTTGCAAGAATGGGAGCCTTTAAAAAAACTAAGTCCTTTTTCTAAAAAACATATAAAACATTGACTGGCAGCTTATCAAGACCATCTCCACTCAGCAAAATGCAGAACACCAGTGTGCTTCAAAATATGAATAGAAGCACTTCTGAACTGGGCTGCCATTTTCACATATAATGTATAATTGAGTGGTTAGCGCTCCTGCCTCACAGCAAGAAGGTTGTGACTCAGCCCTTTCGGTAAGAGGTCTGCATGTCCTCCACGTGTTACTGTGGGTTCTCTCCGGGTACTCCGGCTTCCTCCCACCGTCCAAACACATGCATGTGTAGGTCAAATGGCAACTCAGTGAATGTCCCTAGTGAATGAATGTGAGAGTGAATGGTTGTCTGTCACTGTCTGTGTCTAAAGCCATGTCTGCCATGGGTTAGGCTCCAGTCACCCGTGACCCTAACATGACCAAGTGGAAGAAAATGAATGTATTACTGTTTAACTTCACAGATAAGTGTGTTTTCTATTACCGTAACGTAAAGGTAAAACCATGTTGCAATGTGGAATAATTTTGCATGTAAAATAAAACTAAAACAAATACAACATATACAGCCCACGCAACAAATGAAGACGACTAAAATACTAAGCAAAATACATGACACATAAATTGCAAATGCATCCATTTATTGCCTGTAAGTTTTACTTGGGAAAAAACGATGAGACATGGGAGATATGAAAATTTGTCAGATCATCAGCTGATTCAAAGCTTGTCATAAAGAACAAAACATTAACGGACCAAACTTTTTCTATGTGTTCAGTGAACTGTTTGTGTCTGGTGTCTCTCAAACTGTGTTTGTAAGTGTCAGTCCCACATCCACAAAATTTATACTGGACAAAAAGTTGCATTTGAAAAGCAGCATTTACATGGTTAGCAGTATCTTGGAAATTTAATCTATACTCATGTTTTCACTCACATAGAACCATACAATTTATAGTGTCATAACCAACAGTTTTTGGAACATAACATCAGGTTTTTTCTATAATAATAAGTAAAATCAGGTAAGTTCTAATCACTTTTAAAAGATACCTTACAATTAGAGTTGTTTTTGGCGGCTTGCTTTAATTGTACTTTTTGTCTATTCTTTGTGTCAAGTTTTTATTAGTTATTGTCTAGTGGGGTTGAAATTGCAATTCCAAGTGATGGCAACATCAGGGCACATGAGAAACTAGAGAAATACCAGCCTCAAAGAAGAACTTGATAAGGCAAAGTGAAGGCAACAGTGGTACCCGTGGTCATATATATATATATATATATATATATATATATATATATATATATATATATATATATATATATTTACATTACATTTACATTTAGTCATTTAGCAGACGCTTTTATCCAAAGCGACTTACATTCACCAGTGTTACATTTACAGTTGACGCTTTAATTTTAAAGCGACTTACATTAAGGTTCCATTCACCAGTGTTACAGCTGACCATTGGAGGCAAGGTGGTTTAAGTGTCTTGCCCAAGGACACAACAACAGTATGAACTGTGGGGAGAGCTGGAATCGAACCGCCTACCTTCCGGTTGAAGGACGACAGCGCTACCACTGAGCCACTGCCGCCCCATAAATATATATATATTGATACTAATTTTATTTATACAGCCTAATACCACTATATCAATTGGTTCAAAGGGTTTTACAGAGACAAAGGCTGCAAATAGACAAACAGACTGAACTAGACAACATACCCTGTCCTTAGAGCCTCCATCAGGGGAAAAGAAGAAAAACTCACAGGACGGACAGGCCCTGAGACATGTGTTGACCATTTGTCAAATTTAAACAATAATGATACAATATACGTAATAAACATGTGTTTCTCCCCATTGACTAGTTTTTTTTTTTTTTTTTAACTCAGGTTTATAGCTCAACTTAGTATCTCATCTGCAAACCTAGAAAAATGATAGTAAACAGCCAGAAATCATGGATTCAACACAAACCCTATGCAGAAATACTAATATATATTCAGAACAAACCTGTGCCGATACCTCTTTTCTCCTGCTGCCTCCTCCGGGTCTGCCCCAGGAGCCCCAGAGTTTGATGGTCTGTCCCAGACGCTGCTTGACATTTTGTCCCCAGTCCGACCGGATGCCACATAAAAAATTCAGTCAGGCGAGAAGCCGAGAGGACTTCCCCCCCTTCCTCGCCCGTCTCTGTGGGGAGTGCAAGGTGAGCGCAACTTGAGCTTGTCATGGCTGCGCGCCTCTGACAAACATAAGTAGATGCTAATGGCAAAATCGTGACAGAGCAGAGTCCCACCACCATATGGCTAATTGCCACAACAATATCCTCTGTGTTATTAATCACGTTTTCATAGCGTGCCATGATAATTGGAATAATTAGACGAGGAACAGGCGCTGGGATGCCTCTGCTACATCCATTGGACAAAAAAAAATGTACAACCCTTGCACAAATGGTGTCACTTTGGCTTCACTTTGCCCTGTGTTCATCCTAAGTTTAGCCTTGCATTGGTTTAGTTTGCCTTCTTTCTTCAAAGCGCTGCTCCCTACTTGTCATCTCCCTCCGCCTCCTTTACGTTGCTAATCGCTCTCAAGCTTCTCGTTTGCTGGTCTTGATTACAGTTGGAGTGAAGAATGGGGCTAAAAATTAATGAATACAGTTACTTGCCTGTCGGGGGGACAGTGGTGTGACTCGTGTTGGGGGGGGGCATCTCAGGTGGAGAAAGAAACCATGTGTCCTGCTGAGTCTCAACAATGAGTAAACCTTCAACTATCTAATCTTATTAGTTCTGACTAGCCTTTCTCAAAATGTCCTAATAACATTTTAAGATGAGTTAGTCTATACTGAACAAACATTTTACACTTTTATTTTTGCCCCATTTTTCATGTGTTAAACTCAAAGATCTAAGACTTTTCTATGAACACAAAAGGCCTATTTCTTTCAAATATTGTTCACAGATCTGTCCAAATCTGTGTTAATGAGCACTTCTCCTTTGCCGAGATAATCCATCCACCTCACAGTGTGGCCTATCAAGAAGCTAATTAGAGAGCATGATTATTGCACAGGTGTGCCTTAGGCTGGCCACAATAAAAGGCCACTCTCCAACAGTCAACAGGTGTATAGCACTGACTTACCAGGTTTACCTTGCTTAATTTTTCTGGTAATGTTCAGCTTTAAGGCATGAAAGGACTTGTTATAATTATTTTTGTTCCTAGCATCATGAGAACAGTGATCTCAATGCTTTAGAGCCAGCTCCCGCTCACAGGCCTCTGTCCTCCACTGGGACTAAAAGTGGAGGTAATGGGGCATTTACAGTTCAAGTTTGCTCTTGTCAACTTGCTATTATGTTTTGCTGTAAACTAGCGACAACAAGACTGCCTAACTGAACATCTTTGTATAAAGTTTTTACCAGGGTGCATCGTGAGAAAGCTGCGGCGTTGGCTGCAGCTTTACTATGTCTCTGAATGTGCGGACAAGAGCGGTGCAAAGAAGCTTCAAACCTTGTGTGCATGCTGACCCCTGTTCTGCAATGTGTGCACAGCTGGATAAGGATGTATATGGATGTCTGTCACAAGAAATGTAGTCTGGTTTATTACGATGTGCATATTTCTTGGGTTCATTGCGCGCGTAAGCCACCTGTTGTGCAGGGACGTGCACAGATAGACCCCAGGTGGTGCCCCTTTGCCCTATGCCCCTTAAGTGCCCTTCTGGCCAGCGTTTATTTTTTTTATTTTTTTATTTTTTTATTACTATTAATCACTTAATTAAGTTTGACTCACAAACAAGGAATCAGCAGCTAAAAATGCCCAATATATATTTAAAAACACCCGCCCCCCCGCCATGAGTACATTAAAGACAAAGTCACAAAGCACAGCTCTGACTGACAGCTGTCTGAACTGCTCTTTTACCAGTTCTCCTCTCTATCAACAATAAGCTTTTATCTGGTTGGTTGGTTATTGCGTGTGACTGGCTGCCGGCTGCAGTTGGTGCTCGTGTTTGTGCCTCTGAAAGCCATTCTCTGCTATTCTCCTATTCTTTGACAACGAAGAATAGGAGGCCCATTTATTGATCAAGCTAATCCACCCAGTATCTCTAGTTAAACCCTGTGTTGTTGTGTATCAGGCTGAAGTGATAGTGAAGTGCAGCTGTGCAGTTCAGAAAAGAAGCTGCAAGTTTGACTGAGGTGAGCGTTCAATCACTGCACACACGCCACTTTAGACTAATAAATAAGGTTATAGATTGATAGCTCTTCAGAAAGTGAGACCACAACCTCCCCATATATTAGGTTTTGCCCTAAGACTAAATGATTATGCCAGGTGTTTGTCATTAGCTATAGGCTACACAAAAGAACATAAAAGTAAATGGATGTAATATAGGCTTGTTATCTAGGCTTGACAACAATATGCTATTTAACAGAACAATGGCCAGCTTATATTTACAATTATTGTGAAAATGATAAAAGTAAATGCAACACTACCAGTGTCGACAAAGTCTGTTGAGAGGTAATTTTCAACACTGAAAATCATCAAGAACAAACTGAGAAGTGTCTGTGGTAAAAAACGTCTCTCTAAATTTCTACTGATTGCCATAGAAGTAATCAAATTCTTCAAAAAAATGGCACCTAGGAGGATGCTCCTATAAGAGCAGACTAGTAACTGGATTAGGCACGGTTTTAACCCTACTCCTAGATTAGTCATGTGTTACTTCTGGTAGTTAATTACAAGATTTTGATTGTTCTGGCTTAGATTCGGTTTCGTTCAGGTTTAGTCAGGATTTAGTTTAAGTGTAGTCTAGCTCTGCATCTGGTTTAGTTTCTCTTGTGTCATTGTTTAATAATGCTTGTTGTGGTCCAGAAAATAGAAGGAAAATAATTTTTGTTTAAAGGTGGTATTTGGTAAAAAGACCCACTGTTGTTGAGTGAAGCATTTAGCACAATTGTTTGGTTTGGTTGGTTTGTCAGATACAATTTATTTTTGATAGAGGTTATTATTAATAACTTGTGACCAATACTAAATAAATACAGATGTATAAATACTGTGTGACCTAATAATTATTTTAAATTGTATGGGAATACTCCAGTGAGTAACTGCAGTGAAAATAGTACTACTACTAATTTACTCTGTACTAAGACAAGATTTCCGATACTGTAGCTATATAATTTTAGCAATATGCAGAAGTGCGCTTTTTTCTTGGTTGAGGACCTGCCCCTCAAAATGTCTGCGTATGTCACTGCTGTTGTGCTTTGGTGTTTAAATGAGTCCAGTTGTTTCCAATTCCAATGTTACATTTCAGATGAACACTATGAAAGTATTGAAGTCTTAAACAAAGATGAGTGGATCTGAGAGCATGAGTGACAGTCACAGAGACAGACAGACATGTACTCTATATTTGAGTCATTTTTACTGGAGACTCTGGGAACTCAGAGTCTACTCTCGAGACACTGTCATGACCTGTAGGACTTTTACAGTTCAGTCTGAGGCTCTGTGGATGTTTTCAGAAAATTTTATTTAAAGCTACAACAATAAAAAATCTTAATTACTCCCAAAACCTACTCCCTAAAAATGACTCAAATATAGAGTACATGTCTGTCTGTCTCTGTGACTGTCACTCATGCTCTCAGACCCACTCATCTTTGTTTAAGGCTGGTTTCTAACACTTTTATAGTGTTGATCTGAAATTTAACACACAAAGAGTGTTAATATGAGTCCAATTTTTCATACCCACAGTGTTAATTTAACTGGAGATTTTGCTGTGTAGTTACACCTGCCCCAGCACGAGGCCAGGGGGTTAGATCCAGTGGTGGATCTAACACCACCACTACCCACAAAAAAAACAACGATATGCTGCAAATCTGAACATTCTTGGAAAGCAACATAAGGTTAATCTCCAGATTGTAATGACAAAATATTTGCAATAATTTTTTTGTTTTTAACAAACATACAGATCAGGCTATATACGTATTGTCAAAATGTTTCTTTGACAAAAGGGCACTTTTGGACATCAAGGGGCAGGAGCTCTAACCCAGGCTTCAGGGCTTTTTAACTCAACAAACATCTGTTCTTTCTTTAATTTAGTTTTTGCTGGGATAGCTTCTAACCCTCTACAGCTCATAAATGATAATGGTAAAAGATGAAAGAATGAAGTAGAAGCGGTTGAAAAGATTGTTGATTTGTCACCATCATTCCTCAGAATAGAATCAACTCCCCCTTATAACACAATGTCTCTGTGGTTGAATGAAGCATAAGAATATGAACATAAGCACTTGTACATCACAGTAACTGTTTCCTCTCATCACTGCAAGGGTCTCTGTAATGACGTTTTGAACTCTATGTTACCAATTAGCCTCAGTGGGGCACACTGCTAACACCCCTCACAGCATCAGGCAACACCTGCCATCACTAGACCAAGACCAGGCTATTTTTTCACTTTCTAGAGATGATGTGTCTATAGAGAATGGAGGACCTGAACAAACTATTAGTATTCATCAGAAATAATAAATGTGAGGGATTTTGAGATATGTTCTGTTTGTGTGAATTTGCTGATGCACGTATGTTGTGAACACAACCATAGGATGTCAAATTGAAAATTTTATTTTTCTTTATTTGATTTTGTATTTTAAATATTGTATATATATATAAGTACAATTAATATAAAAATATTTAAAAAGAAAAAGCCCCACCCACAACACTGTGCCACCGCCTATAGTTAGTCCTTTACCACAACTGTGGTAACCAATCAATACCCCAATTAATCCAAAATTAAATCCAAGTTATTCATTCATATATTCTCTACCGCTTAGTTCCGTTAGATGTGGATTTGGAGAAGGCATTCGACTGTGTCCCTCATGGTGCCCTGTGGGGGGTGCCCTGGGAGTACGGGGTCAGGGGCCCTTTGCTAAGAGCTGTCCGGTCCCTGTACGACCGGAGCAGGAGCTTGGTTCGCATTGCCGGCAGTAAGTCAGACCTGTTCCCAGTGCATGTTGGACTCCGGCAGGGCTGCCCTTTGTCACCGGTCCTGTTCATTATCTTTATGGACAGGATTTCTAGGCCAACCAGGGGCCGGAGGGAGTTTGGTTTGGAGACCAAGGGATCTTGTCTTTGCTTTTTGCAGATGATGTTGTCCTGTTGGCTCCATCGAGCCAGGACCTTCAGTGTGCACTGGGACGGTTTGCAGCCGAGTGTGAAGCGGCTTGGATGAGGATCAGCACCTCCAAGTCTGAGACCATGGTTCTCAGTCGGAAAAGGGTGGCTTGTCCCCTTCAGGTTGGTGGAGAGATCCTGCCTCAAGTGGAGGAGTTCAAGTATCTTGGGGTCTTGTTCACGAGTGAGGGAAGGAGGGAACGTAAGATTGACAGACGGATCGGTGCAGCTTCTGCAGTGATGCGGTTGATGTACCGGTCTGTCGTGGTGAAGAAGGAGCTGAGCTGTAAGGCAAAGTTCTCGATTTATTTAATCTACGTTCCTACTCTCACCTATTGTCATGAGCTTTGGGTCATGACCGAAAGAACACGATCATGGATACAGGCGGCCGAAATTAGCTTTCTCCGCAAGGTGGCGGCACACTCCCTTAGAGATAGGGTGAGGTGTTGGGAGGGGAGGAACACCTAGGGAGGTGTTCCGGGCATGTCCTACCGAGGAGACCTCGGGGAAGACCTAGGACACGCTGGAGGGACTATGTCTCTTGGCTGGCCTGGGAACGCCTCGGTATCCCACCGGAAGAGCTGGAGGAAGTGTCTGGGGAGTGGGAAGTCTGGGCGTCTCTGCTTAGACTGCTGCCCCCACGACCCGGCCCCGGATAAGCGGTAGAAGATGGATGGATGGAATATGTATTAACTTATATGGTGAAAATTACAAAATTACTACATAAAGATAACATTTATCTAAATGATCAGTGATTCTCAAAATACAGTTAAAATTGATGGGAAGATGGATAGAGCCAAATACAGGACCATTCTGGAAGAAAACCTGATGGAGTCTGCAAAAGACCTGAGACTGGGACGGAGATTTGTCTTCCAACAAGATAATGATCCAAAACATAAAGCAAAATCTACAATGGAATGGTTCACAAATAAACATATCCAGGTGTTTGAATGGCCAAGTCAAAGTCCAGACCTGGAAAGAACTGAAAACTGCTGTTCACAAATGCTCTCCATCCAACCTCACTGAGCTCGAGCTGTTTTGCAAGGAGGAATGGGCAAAAATTTCAGTCTCTCAATGTGCAAAACTGATAGAGACATACCCCAAGCGACTTACAGCTGTAATCGCAGCAAAAGGTGGCGCTACAAAGTATTAAGTTAAAGGGGTTGAATAATTTTTCACGCCCAATTTTTCATTTTTTATTTGTTAAAAAAGTTTAAAATATCCAATAAATTTCGTTCCACTTCACGATTGTGTCCCACTTGTTGTTGATTGTTCACAAAAAAATACAGTTTCATATCTTTATGTTTGAAGCCTGAAATGTGGCAAAATATCGCAAAGTTCAAGGGGGCCGAATACTTTAGCAAGGCACTGTATGTAAAAAGCAACTTAATATTATGCAAATCATCTCATTAACCTTTTTGCTTCTCTGCTGCCATTTTCAGCCCATCAGTGGCCTCAATCCCACTTTGACCATTTTGACACCCTCTGGGCAAACTCTTGTTTCTATTCTCCACAAACGGATCCTAGTAGAAGCATGTAGTATACTGCTGCAATAAACCATAGTAGATGATCTTTTTGACTTATTCACACTTTTCTAAACCTTAAATTCAGAGAGAAAGAGTTTTTTCCTTTTGGAGTCACTTTTTATTGTCACACATTTGTCTCCTCTTTATTGCATTGTAGACCACACATGCAAGTTTTCAAATCATGACGCAAAGGCCATAACATGCTGACAGATTTATTTTAAACTTTCTGAGTTTATAAAAAAAAAGCAAATAATAAAAATATAACACCCTGTTCAAAACAAAAGACTAAAAAACGCTATCGTTAAGTTCCGTGACTTACTAGAGCTGAGAGGCGACCAATATGGTACAGTATTATTATTCGGGGCCCTTCATACCCCAGTGAAATGCCACTAATACCAATCCTACCCCTATCATACCACTCCAATGGAAATTTAGTTCCAGTCAGTTAAGGCAAAGACTAAAGAACAAGGTTGAGAGTTCAAATTTCTTTAGTCTCGTAAGTGTTTGTCTACACAGTGGAGGCGTATTGACTCTCTCAAAGTCTTTTTTGACAATGTGCACTATACAAACTTATATTTCTGCTGCGGTCTGGCTCTATAGTTGATGTCCGCCACAAATCAGCCCTGGTGTGACGTTATGTGCTCCTACAGATGGTGATGGATGCTGAAGGAGCAGAACAGATTTATGGATATCGTATACATCCAGGGGAGGGGCCTGTGCTGCCCGTGTGAACATTGTCATCTACAGCAGTTATGAACCGGAGAATGGCAAAAAGCATCTGCTGCTCTGACCATAAAGCCCTGAGCGCAGCCTCTAATTGTTCCAGTGCAGAGGCAGAGAGCTCGGCCCCGGGCCCTCCCCAGGGGACCGGGGGTGGGGGGCTGATGGATGGATGGATGGAGGAATGGGCGTGTGGGCATGTCCTGGCACAGACACCTGACAGAGTGGGTGGCCTCCTCTTTCACAGCTCCACATTTAACTGGGTCATGACTCACATCCGAGTGCAGGCTCTGGATCTCTGCTTTGTTCTCACCATGTTTTTTTTTTACCCTAATGCAAAATGAAGACTGAATTTGTACTCACTTTGTACTCACTTAAAGTCACATTCTGAGATTTTATCAGGAATCTAGTATGTGGCACTTGTATAGTTATTTGAAGTAGATTTCAGACTCTAAGATGCATTGTAAAGCTGTACACATCAGACCTCTAGTGTAAGGGAAGGGATCCATGGTCCCGGTCTGCTGGGCAAACGTATTCACTCAGCAACCAAACTAATGTCTGTCTCACTTTAAAAGGTAAAAAAGGATATTCATACTATTTAGAAAACCCTGGAACCTCATTAGCATGAATGTGGGATATAAGCTGTACATTACATTATTTAAACCTAGTTATAACCAAGATCAGAGTGTTTCAAGACAAAACTTTGAAAGGCCTGAGACCAGGTCAAGACAGGAAAATATTGTGTCAAGACCATGAACAGTGAATGGATTTAGTATAACAGCTCACTTTTCACTGAAATAAAAACAACAAGAAAAAGACCAAAATAAGTAAATGAATGTCCAATAAGTATATAATTAAAATGTTTAAATCTGAATAAACATGCCATTAAATTATTATCTTTACACCCACCAAATATTTTAATTCCAACTTGGACTTGACCTAGACTCAACCTTAACTCTTTTTTGGTGACTTTGACTTGTACGTGCACTTGATGATGATTTATCTTAGATTAGTCTTGGGTGACTTGCAACTGCACTTGGACTGTTTAAATGCTTGTAATGCCTGAAACATAGCAAATTTTATTCTAACACGGTTGAACGCAACATTAGCAGTTATCGTGTGTCTTTAGTCCTCTTTCTACCTTTTGACAAAACAATCTTTCTACAAATTTGACATCTACTAGTGTCTTCCATTTCACAAGTTAACTCAAGTCGACAGCAGAGGCCTCTTCAGACACAACAGTTAGCATGTGACGCTCTCTCTCTTTAGCTCATCTCTGGAGGTGAGCTCTAGGTTGCTCCTCGTATTAGTTTGCTTTCCACTTAATGAGGCAGTGGAGCATGAAGGTCCAAGTACTGCTAAACGCTGCCTTCATTAAAGCGATGGTGTTTAATGATGACGGCAAAGGCACCCGCGACCCAGCAGCTCCTACTGAGGGCGGCCATTAGCGTTAGTGACAGCCAGCTGGGGGAAGCGGTGTGCCGGGGGAGGGCTGTCAACTGTCAACAACACTGTCACAAGGACACGCCGTCGCAAAGAATCTGGAATCTTTATTAATATCAATGTGGGAGCTGTGCAAATAGAAACATCACAACAAAAATATTAGTATGAAGAAGGCAGTCAGGGCTTATCTAGTGCCAGCTTATAGTGGCTGCTCTCTCAGTGTAGACCGACATCTTTCTTATTAGACATAGTGTCTAGTGGGAGGTACCCGGACCTCGTCCTGCAAGCAGGCAACCATCAGCGGAGCCTGCTCCCACTTCCTGCAGGAGTTACCACAAGAGGGTGGTGCAAACTGGATCCAGGGCAGCTGGACAAATCACTGACTAAATTCTTTTGTAGGACAATGGTGGAACAAATTGTACTTACCCATACGAAAGAACTGCATCTCTTAGGTGGTATGTAAAGCTAAGGAGTAATCAGATCATGATCCTTGTATGAGGGTTTTATAGGTAGAAAAGCCAAATGGCTGCTCTCTGGGACTTCTAGTGTTAAGAAAATATTGTTTAGCAAATCACAGGAATAAAAAGATAAAATAAATGTAAGATTCCTGACAGTGGGGATTATTGACTTGATGTGACAGGCCTCTTTGTGAATTGTTCAAAGCTCTAAAGAGTGAGTACTTTTCCGAAGATGTTGTGACTATAAAAGGCCAGATTTCTCAGCTTGTGTGGTGTTTTACATTCGGTCTGTGTCTCTTATAAACCGCAGTTGTCCTTTTTAACTCATTCAGACAGAAGTTTAACGCACAAACACTCCATCAAAGAGCTTTTTAACAAAGGCCTGGGGTAAAGAAGAGTCCACTCCTGGTCCTCTGCTGAACCGCTGCAGACTGTGGTCCTTTCTCACACAGATAAATGTGAGTCGGTGTGTGCACACTCACATGCACGTGCAGCCTGGCTGTGATTTCCATGCAGCCCTCAGAGGATGTACTAATGTATCCAAATATATTTACAACAGATGTTGCATTTTATTTTTCATGATAAAAACCCATTTCAGAAAATTTACTTCATAATGGGCCGAGCAAGTTTTCTTCTCCCTCTCTTCGTTTTTGTCTTCTCTGGAGGTGTCCGCGGCAAACGGTGAGAGAATTGCACCCCCTAATGGTCGCAGAGGTTCTCTATGGCAAACACTGACTTCTGTATTTACAGTGAACAAAACAGAAGGGCTGTATTTCAGGGAAGGGTAAATAAAGAAAGGACATTTGATTTCTAATTTAAATCATTAATTAATAAATCAATTTGCAATTGCATTTATTAATCTATAAATAAAAAAGAACAATTGGAAAAACAATATTTTATTTTGCAATCAATACTTCTAATTTTACAACAAAAACTACATTTAAAAATCCCACTATAAAGCAGAAAATAATAGTTGGATTTATAAGGTTTTCATCATTTCTGGTGGAAATCCATTTACAACCTTTAGTTGGATTTGTTTATGCATTAGTTACATATTTAGCTTCTGACATTACATTATTCTGACAGTATTATGAGCCAAGGGTCACACAAATTCACTGTTTTTGGAAAAAATTGTACAGGTAGGGCTAAAAAAAATGCATCCTCATATTCTCTGCTGATATACTACATATCCAAAGACGACATATTCCATACTACTACAATTTCTCTTCTTCTAATGAAATCTAGAGTGAGAATTCTAACACGGACTGGACCTCGTGTTGTGTTCATCCGAACCCAGCTCCATGATTAAGTGTCTCTACAAAGAGAGGATACACCTTCTTGCAATGCAGTCAGATAAAGTTAAAACTTAGATGTACAGTATGTTTCCTATAACAACAAAATAAGAGCAGATACCATTTCTAACGGGTGGTTTAAGATGTTGTTTTGGCTACAAAAGTTAGATTTAAGTTTTATTGGTGGACATGGCTTTATAATATATTCAATTAACTTGTTAATTTTCTTACTGAATGCTACTCACATTCATTCAAGAGTTTACCCATTGCCTTTAAGTCTTTGAAAGGCGGGAGGAAGCTAAACAAAGAGTCAGCTCCATGTTTAAGAGCTCCTTCAGGTACACTGCTCTGCTTCTGTTCTCAGTTTGTAATCTCAGTATGACAACTTTGTTCTCGCCTGAATAAGACGTATATTTGTAGCTCTACTTGTTCAGTGGAGGTTAATATTTGAGCCCAGTATGTTTTATATTGTTTGGCTTTGAAGACTTTTTGAAACTACAACTACTATAAATATAAAATAATCTTAGTCTTTAAATGAACTTTTATTTATTTATTTCTTTTGTTGTACTTCAACAGTTAAAAGTTGATAATATTGCACACATGCCTTAGAGTCTTCTCTGCGTTGTTTCTTGATTGAGTCGTGGGCCTCTGAATTAGAATTGAATTGTGAGATGCCTAAAGATTCCCACCCCTACTGTTTGACAAATGGGAATCCAGGCTAGGAGAGCAGCATTCCCACAGTGCCAGAGGAAGAGAGAGAGAGAGAGGGGGGAATGACTATAGGCTAATGAGCAGAGTAAAATTAAAACCCGGATCTCCCTGTGTATTTGGCATACAGGTTTTTTTTAATTACTAGAAATATTGAAAAAAAGGTTGAAGTAAAAGCATCTGGACCCAGTTTTCAAGGTGAAGACATTTTGTCTCTAATTCCAAGAGACTTTATCAATTCTGAGATCAACTGGTAAGATCTCAAAATTGTTCCTTTAATCTTTTTTCAAGATGTCCTGGATGTCTGAGAACCTTCTCAGACATGTCACTAGAGGGTATACACACTATTAAGCATAAGTTGAGCACTTGTAACCACTTTATTCATCATTTACAAAGTGTAACTCACACATTAATTGACACTGTTTACTTAAATTCATTGTTATTGATGTTTTTGTCTCAAATAAAGCTTATGGAAAGTTATTATGGAAAGTTATATATACATATATATATATATATATATGTATATATATATATTATACTTCAGCATCTATATAGTTTATTACTTCATTTGTTATTAAGTACTTTTACATTAATGTTTTACTGCTGCTTAATAGTGTATAGCTCTTAAGGCTGTGGTGTACAGTCCGTGACATAAGATATTTAACACATATTTAATAATATAGTGCATATGAAGAAGTGTTATTATACTTACTCTTTTAATACAATATTATAACAAAAGTCTGTATAAAACAACAAATACATTAAAAGATTTACTTACCAATAATAAAAAAAAAATGTGTTTGGCTTAAATTAACAGTTTTCTGTAGATCACTTCTTAAATATGTGTTGTTTAGACAGTGTTACTGCAAACAATTTAGCCAAAAACCCCTGATACAACTGCAGTCTTAAAGTGCAATCATTGGTGCGGTTCAAATGGATTCTGGTGTGGATGCTCTGTTTGCACGGTTCACTTGAATAAGTGTGAATTCTCTGGACAAACCTCAGTGAGCAACAAACATGCGCCGAGACCCTTTCAAAATAGAGGTCTGGGAGCGCTTCCACTCTGGTACGGTTTGATTCAAGTGTGACCATAGACGAGCCCAAACAGGAAGAGCCTTATAAATTGGCGATGAAAACATCAAGTAATGCTTAGATTCCCCGAGGTCGGAAAAGAAAACAGACCAATATTGTCCAACAAAATAAAATAAGAAGAGGTCAAATGTGAAGAACCGAGAAGCTAAAATGCCATAATAACATGCCTTTTTAGCATTTGGGATAACAGCATCATCTAGTGTCTTCCTTAAAAAATACATGTTTTTTTGTTTGGTCTGCAGTTTAAAATGCCAGGGCTTTTAACTGCTGAACCAAACTAAAAAGCTTGTTTTCTGTTTTGGTGTGAACACACCCTTACTCCTCTCCTGTAGGCAACAGCAGTTCAGTATCAATCTTACAACTCCCCAAAACAGTTTTAAGTTACACTGACACACTATCGATCCTGTGGTCATCTTGGCCCTTGATGTACCTTCACTAACGCAGACAAATCCATCTTGTGTCGCGCCAAGCCAACCGCTGAGTCAAACCATGGGCTCCCCGGCCTGACCAATGATGTGGCAGCATGAACAGGAAGTGGTGGGTTTTTAATTTGACAAATGCAACAAGCATCCTCTTCTCCTCTTTATTATCAAATGGCTATGCTGAAACATCAATGCTAACGTCTTTCACTAATGCTAAAAAAATGAGGCACTAAAAGATTATCTGGAAGGAATAGATGTTTGTGTTCAATTCCTACTGGCTTTGGCATATCATAAATACATACACACTCTTTTCGTTAGCCAATGTCTTTGTTTTCTTTACCATTGTAAAGTTACAGCGATTTGTTGTTTCTTCATATCTGCCGCACTCTGCTTACGTCAAATGAATTACATTTAGGAAAACAATGGAAGCAATTTTAACAACACAAGGTAGCAAAAAGAACAAGTGCACAAAAAATAGTGAGTTATAACCCAGCACAGTATACAAAGCTAAGGATAAGAAAGAATTATTTATTTATTTTTATTATTTATTTATTTTTATTTTTTTAATGAGAAGGAATCGTTAGAAAGGAAGTAGAATTCAGTGTTTGTCAGTCAGGTGTTGATGGAAGAGATGTGTCAGTCAGGTGTTGATAGAAGAGATGTGTTTTCAGGCGTTTTTTCTGCTGATCTTGTAGCAGCAGGTAGATCATTCCACCAATGTGGAACAGATCCAGAGAAGGTACGCGAGAGAGATTTTTTACCATTTTGGGACGGTACCACCATACGTTGTTCATTTGCAGAGCGCAGGGATCTGGTAGGAACATAAGTTGTGGTAGGTGGATACAATTATTTTTTTTATTATTATTTTTTTTTTTATATACATAGCGCTTTTTCACCTACTGTAGTAGGCACTCAAAGCGCTTTACACGCATTAAGCTGTTTACCAGTGTTACAGCTGGAACACTCACTGGAGGCAATGTAGGTTAAGTGTCTTTCCCAAGGACACAACAACAGTATGTGGGGAAGAGTGGGATGTTATGATGTTTTGGGATGTTTCGAGCAGGGATTGAACCGCCCACCGCGCGGGTCGAAGGACAGCCGCTCTACCCACTGAGCTCAATCACCTAACAAGTTTCTAACAGAAGGCACTTACCTTTTGCAAACGCTTTCAACGAGAGCCTTCTCAAATGTTTCTGTGAAACAGGATATGTTATGTGAGCAGTTCTATCTGGCGGAGTTAGGTTAGCCAACTCTACCTCCTTTGGCAGGATTTCTAGGCGCAGCCAGGGGCCGGAGGGAGTCTGGTTTGGGGACCACATTATCTCGTCTCTGCTTTTTGCAGATGATCCTGTCCTGTTGGCTTCATCAAGCCAGGACCTTTAGTGTGCACTGGGTTAGCAGACGAGTGTGAAGCAGCTGGGATGAGGATCAGCACCTGTCACCAAGTCTGAGAACATGGTTCTCAGTCGGAAAATGGTGGCTTGCCCCCTTCAGGTTGGTGGAGTGCTCCTGCTTCAAGTGCAGCTTCTGAGGTAATGCGGTCAATGTACCGGTCTGTTGTGGTAAAGAAGGAGCTGAGCTGATTTACCGGTCAATCTACGTTCCTACTCTCACCTATGGTCATGAGCTTTGGATCATGACCGAAAGAACAAGATCCCGGATACAAGCGGCCGAAATGAGCTTTCTCCGCAGGGTGGCGGGGCACTCCCTTAGAGATAAGGTGAGGAGCTCGGTCACTCGGGAGGAGCTCAAAGTAGAGCCGCTGCTCCTCCAAATTGAGAGGAGCCAGCTGAGGTGGCTCGGGCATATGTTTCGGATGCCTCCTGGACGCCTCCCTAGGGAGGTGTTCCGGGCATGTACCACCGGGAGGAGACCTCGGGGAAGACCAAGGACACACTGGAGGGACTATGTCTCTTGGCTGGCCTGGGAACGCCTCGGTATTCCCCCGAAAGAGCTGGAGGAAGTGTCTGGGGAGAGGGAAGTCTGGGCGTCTCTGCTTAGACTGCTCCCCCCGCAATCCGGCCCCGGATAAGCGGTAGAAGATGGATGGATGGAAAACATAGTTGTTAATTTAATACTTTAAGAATTGAAATCCGATTGAGCCATTTGTTATGTCACGGTGTTATTATACACTAATATAGAAATATTGTTTAAAAGTAATGACTTGGTGAATATTGACATACCTGTGAGTATCAATTCAAAGGCCCATAGGTGCAACTTTTGAACTATTTACTAACTATACAGCTCAGCGACTAACTGGCCATCCAGGATGTACCCTGCCGAAGGCCAAAAGTTACTGGGACAGGCTCCAGTGATCGAGGACGAGACCAAGCGGTAGATAATGACATTTTACATTTAGCTGACACCTTTATTCAAAGCGACTTATATTAAGCTTCTAATTACCAGTGTTGAAGCTGGAACACCACTGGAGGCAAGGTCTTGCCCATGGACACAACAACAGTATGTGGGTAGAGCGGGAATCGAACCGCCTACCTTCCGCTTGAAACACGACTGCTTTACCTCTGAGCCACCAAGATAAAGATTTTTTTTTTCTATTGCCTATTTAACTTTTTTTTTTTTTAAGTGCAAAAATGGGTGATAAACTTTATTTCCTTTAGAGACAGTCACACTCAACAACATGAAGGTTCAGATATGTTATATGTCATTTTTATACATAACACTGTGAACCATGAAAAATGATTGCGTTGTTATATCAGGGGTTGGTGGTTTGTAGAGAAAATAAAGAAGGTGTAAATCTCTGTGAAGGACAACAGAAAAAAAGCTGAAAGTGTTGGAGCTGAAAAAGAGGAGTAGGATTAGGTGAGGAAGAGGACAAGAGCAACAAGCGCCCAGTAAACAGGGAGCAGAGAGTGACACGAGAGTCATCCTCAGAAGAGTGAGGGGAGGGAGGGGCAGGAGTGACGCCTTTGTAAATGAAAGCAGATGCGTGGCATTATGAACTTGTCGGGTCGCAGATGGGATGGCGCTGATGGAGCACACTACTCCCCGGATGGTTATCAGTCACTCTGCTCACTCTCAGCAGCCTGACGCTCTGAGGCTGAGAGCAGGCTCCACAGCTCAGAGCCACCAGCTCCACATGCACCGGATCTATGTAAGACTCACAGAATCATAATGGTAAAAAACACACATCATCTTTACATTAAAGATGTATTTAAACTCAGCTTTCCATTAGTACTCTAATCACAAATAGTACATGACAGTATATTATATTTTTATATTATATTTTTATATATTTATTATATATTATATTTTTATGGTATATGATTTTGTTTATTTTGTGGCATTTTCTATGGTTACATACAAACAACTCACCACTAATTAGGGATAGACAGCAGGAGATTGAGTGTTAGAGAAAAGTCCACTTAACTAAATGTAACTTGTTAACTTTAAAGCAGTGCCTAATGCCTAATTTTTAGCCAATTGCACCATGTAACTTTTAACTTATATAAATATATATTCTCAAAACCATGTTGTTGGTTTTTAGACATGAGATCAATAGAATCATGTCTATCTCACTGACATTATGTTGTGTGGCACTCCAATAAAGGGAGCAGAAACACGACAATACAGTGGACCATAGTAGAGATGTATTTGTGGAAAATACACTAAAATGACCGTTTCAGAACACAGGTTCTTTTCTTCCAAACTTGCTGGCTCTTTTTGAAAAAAAAACAATGTCTGTGGATGTTGAAAATTGGCGCTGTTGTAGTAACAATATCTGTAGAGCGATCTGCGCCCTCTGCTGGTTAAATGTTACACAGCATTTACGCTCTTTTTAACATTAGCCACAGTGACTCAGTACTATCTCAGCAGAGACTCACTATCTACAGGTGCTTGAATAGAGCCAAAATTATGTATTATTATATTCAGCCATGGCCACTCTGGATTTTCAGTGGATGTTGCTCATTGGTGCTTACCCTAAATGTTTTCGGGGCTTCCTTTTGTGTGACCCCAGGGGCAGGTGCACTAAGAACCATCGTCATATTCTACATGATCAGTTAGAACTGATGGCAGGAAGTCATGATTTTTTTAGTAGAAAAATATTTTGGAAATAGACAATAAATAGTCCCGCCATGTTTTTGGTTGTAGGTGTTCACTGCAGTGTGTCTACCGAGGGAATTGTCAGCAGAGGAGAAGGGATGGGGCCCGAACTTACTTGTAACTGACTGGCCTAAACTGGTCCTGCTAACCTTTTTTGCCACATAAAGTCCAAATGGAGTAACTAAGCAAATATAACCTAATTGTTTTCAAATCTTTATTGCAAGTACAACAATTATTTTATGTTAGTCAGGTCACAGTCAGGACAGACCATATTCATTTTTGAAAATATTTGAAACAAAACAAACTCCTCTTGGCAGCTTTGAACATATAACCTGTACATACAGGCTTATCTATGAAAACATTTGTCATCAGTTCAAATGCTTTGAGCAGAAACACCAACATCTTGGTGTTGACTTTGACAAAGATAGTTTACCAATAACCAGTTATAATTTATTTTTAAAGGCTACAAACTATATCTGCTAAATTTAATATTCTCTTTCACATTCTTTCTGTGTTTCTGTTTTTTCTTTTTTTCTTTTTTTTTGTGGTATCTAACATGCAGCATGCCAGCGAGCTGTTTGCTGTTGCTACACCTGGACTTTCTGCATCTCTCAACGATTCTAGAAGGCCTGTTCTGACCATTTTTTTTCTTTGTTGCTAAAATGTTTGTGTTAAACAAATGTATAAAAAAAATTAAAATAAAAAGATTTCTAGAGATTAAGTTGTTGCGATTTTTGAGCTGAAAAAATATCTCGGAGAATAATGTAAGAATGTGAGAATTGTGAATTGAAATGCTTGTAGAAAGGGACAGATAGTGAGTGGAGGGAGGACAGGCTGCTGGACTGTGTGCTGATGGATTAGCAGCTCTGTTTCACTAAATAGCGGTGTACAGTGAGACGAGAAAAGACCCAGTGTTGTTCTTCCCTCCCCGTTGTCCCGCTTTGATTGATCTCGGTGTCGGTGCACACTGATTGATTAGATTGCCTGCGGAACATCATCCTGCTAACTAGAAGCTCGACGAAGGCTGTTTGTCACTGCCATTGATCTTCTCCTAAATGAAACGTTCCATTTCCAGTGCATTTTATTGTTAAATGCAGTTCATTAGCTGCTGTGAGATTTATGGCGGTGTCTGTGCCGTTAGGTCGGGAAGAGACGACAGAGAATGGAAAGAGTGTCGGGGCAAACTCCTGCAAAAGTGATAAATATGAATGAAGTTTTTCAGCAGATAATGACAAGAGGAACTGTCAGACTGAGCTTCCTCATACTTTACACAAACCCTGCCACAACTGTGGGGTGCTGTCAGAAAAATTGAAATAGATGCAGTTGTGCATACACATTGTACATAGATTGAGATAGTGAGGTGTGTCTAAAAGTCTAAAATGCATAAAACTTTGAAATAGTTCTGGGGGTCCACGTCACAGACAACCTCACCTGGTCTGTGAATGCTGGGTTATTGGTGAAGAGGACACAGCGGCGTCTACACTTCCTGCGCTGGATGAGAAGAGCTAATCTGCCCCCTCCCATTCTCACTACCTTCTACAGGAGCACTATAGAGAGCACAGTGGCCCGCTGCATCTCTGTGGTGTGAAGGCTACAGTGCCTCTGAATGGAAGTGTAAGAGGAGAGTGGTGAGGACAGCAGAGAGGGTCATCGGGACTTCTCTTCTCTCCATCCAGGGCATTGGACAGAAACACAGTACAAAGAACAATTTTACCTCATACGCACTACTGACACTTTACACTTTCTTCTCTTACACTTTTAGCACTTTTTGTCTCTCCACTGTTACTTTATACTCATGGGACGCATGTGGCAGAGTGGTTAGCACTCCTTCCTCACACCAAGAGGGCCGTGAGGTCAAACCACAAGATCAGGATAAAAAGTAGTGAATAACAATGGTCACAGAATAGACTGCAATGCTTTGAGATTTAAAGATGTCCTAGATGACTGAGAACCTTCACAGACAAATCAGAGCAGCTCCATATTGTTTACGATTGCAATGGTAAAATTGCCACCACAAACCTTAAACATGCCCAGACCAGTCTGTATTGCCACATCAGTGGACACACAACCAGCCACGGACACGGATACTTTGCTTAGAGCAGTTCGAGATGGATTTTTAGGAGTTTGTAAACTCACAACTCCTGGAGAATCCAGCTGCAGCACAAGGTAACTGAATAGGTTGCACCAAGATTCAAAACTAAATTAAGTAGTTTAGTTTAGGAGGAGTTGATTTCACCAACACATGTATATTATACATGTGCAGAGTGTCTTTTAGACAGTAAATCATGCCTTTTAACAAGAGGACTGGAACCAGGTGTCAACTACTAGATAGAGAAATGCAGCTGCAGCTCCATTGCTGCTGTGACTGTGAGGGATCTGCCCACTGACAATAGACTGTTTATCTGCTACAGACTGATATATTCTTTTTGTAAAGCTCATATACCCACTCAATACAATTATCACAGTGAAAGTCAAATTGGAAGCCAGTTTGCAGTTTTTACCTCCTCCATAAATAGAGGAATTTATGTTTAATAATGCTCTACCTGCTTAAACACTGAATGCACTTTTGATCCTTCGCACAGCCACACACCAGTGTTAAAGACAAGAGCACTTTGACAATGTGGACAGATGCCCCCCTCTACCTCCTAAGTCACAGTTGCCACATAACATTTATCTTATTAAAAAAATACTGAATTCATTGTAATGTTTCTTTTACATACTTCTTAAACTGGGCTTGTAACTCTGCTGAAGTTAAACATTGTTGGTAAAATCTGGCCTGTGTGTTTTGTTGTTACCATTAAAACCACTATTAGTCAATGGATGTATACTTTGTCCAGAGAACTCTCAACAGACACTCAGTAGAGGAATTCCTGGTCCGTACTAAAGAGTTTTATCTTCATTAAGAAAATCTTATTGCTGCCACTGTTTTTGCTGACAACAAGTGAGTGCTCACTGTCAATGCTTAAACCTGCTGCTCCAGTGTTATAGCCAGGACCTGTGATGTTCTCATCCATATTCAGTCCCTCTGATCCAGGGAGGGGACATATGGCTGGGGCTCGGCTACATCCCCCTTCCTCTGTACACACATCCACACTCCGAATTGGATTTAACACTGCTATTCCCCACTGACCCACGAGGCAGACACAATTACCATGCTGGATATGCCACACACACACATCAGGGATAATCCAATTAGTGTTTATGGCAGAGTGAGGTGTTGTGCGTTTACAAAGCCTTCTCTGCAGGATTCATGATGTCTGTATTTACAGGCCCCACATTCAGACCTGACCACTGTAAAGGGCTTAGTTCAACCCTGGAAAGTAATATATTTAAATGAGATGCTCTAATGCTGCAATCATCTTTTCAGATCTAGAGCCTTGACTTTTGATTGGATTTTGTAAATACACTGGAAATGACTAAAATTATATAAATTCACATAACACAAAAGTTATACCAAAGAAAATCAAATTATGACTGAAACGCAACTGGAAAAAAGCACAAAAATAAATGTATTTTTTCCTTTTCTCAAGCTGGTTATATGGAATGGTTAAATAAAAAAAATATACAACAAAACATTGTTGATTGGCCAAACATACAATAATCTGCTCTATTTTAATCATAAATGGTGCAACTGGGGCCCCATCCTGGAGCCAGGCCTGGGGTTGGGGCTTGCATGCGAGCTCCTGGTGCCCGAAGGAGTGACGTGTGGCCGACCTCCCATGTGCCCATCACCTGCTGGAGGAACCGTAAGGGGCCGATGCAAAGTATGTTGGGCGCCAGTCGAAGGCGGGGTCCTTGGCGACCCAATCCCCGAACACGGAATCTGGCGCTAGGGACAATGAATGTGACCTCGCTGGCAGGGAAGGAGCTTCTGCGGGAGGTTGAGAGATACCGACTAGAGATAGTCGGGCTCACCTCCACACACACCTTGGGCTCTGGAAACCAACTCCTCACAACCTTATGGGCCAAATGGCAGTGCAGAGTACCCAGCCTTCTTGGAGGAAGGGGTGCTGGAAAGTGCTTCGACCAGGTACTGTTGTTCTACTGGGGGCCTTCAGTAGAACGGTAAGATTTCAGGTCCAGGGGGAGTAAAGCTGGACAGACTCAGGCAGGCCCAAACTTATTGTGAGGGTCTGTTGGAACGTTTGGCCGAGTCCCCTATCAGAAAGATCTTCAACCTTCAACCAGACCTTTGACCTGATCCCGGGGGAGGCTGGAGACATTGAGTCAAAGTGGACCATGTTTTCCACCTCCCTTGTTGACGTGGCCACTCGGAGGGTGTATTCCAACTACAGAGGGATCACACTCCTCAACCTCCCCGGGAAAGTCTATGTCAGAATACTGGAGAGGAGAATGCGGCCGATAGTTGAACCACGGATTCAGGAGGAACAATGCGGTTTTCGTCCTGGTCGTGGAACACTGGACCAGCTCTATACCCTTTCCAGGGTGCTGGAGGGTTTATGGGAGTTTGCCCAACCAGTCCACATGTGCTTTGTGGATCTGGAGAAGGCATTTGACTGTGTCCCTCGCGGTGCACTGTGGGGGGTGCTCTGGGAGTATGGGGTCCTCCCTTTGCTAAGGGCTGTTCAGTCCCTGTACGACTGGAGCAGGAGCTTGGTTCGCATGGCCGGCAGTAAGTCAGACCTGTACCCGGTGCATGTTGGACTTCGGCAGGGCTGCCTTTTAACACCGGTCCTGTTCAATATCTTTATGGACAGGATTTCTAGGCGCAGCCAGGACCGGAGGGAGTCTGGTTGGCTCCATCAAGCCAGGATCTTCAGTGTGCCCCTGGACGGTTTTCAGCCGAGTGTGAAGCGGCCGGGATGAGGATCAGCACCACCCAGTCTGAGACCATGGTTCTCAGACTTGGAGGTGGCTTGTCTCCCCTGGAAGAGCTGGAGGAAGTGTCTGGGAAGTAGGAAGTCTGAGCGTCTCTGCTTAGACAGTTGCACCAGCAACCCGTCCCCAGATAAGCAGTAGTAGATTGGGATTTGATTACTGGTACTGGTTTCTGTGCACAAATTGTAAATTCACTGGTAAATGGTACCATTGCCTCACTTTTAGTTTGTCAGCACAAACTATTATTTTAAACTAACATTTTATTGTTGAGGCCTGTCTATCATTTTCAGCCTCGTCTGAAGCCACTCAGCAGAATTCAGCATAGAATTACAATCCTCTGAACAGGCTAAATTTTCATCATCTTACCTTCTGACAATTTGGTTCAGTTAAAATCCCTTTCTTCTTAGTGGTACTGCACAAGTTGGATCAGTAAGGCTCTGGGGTTTACAAGTAAGAGGCTACGTTTCTAATCTGAAGTGAGCAGGATGACACCATCAGCTGTGACAGAGAGAGATTCATGTGTGGCACACATTTGTTGTGTTTTCACGTCCTTTTCCACCTAAAGTCAACCACCATGTTCTCGGTCTTCTCTACATTTAGGAGAAGACCATAGGGGATTTACCAACAGAGTGGTGCAGGGGAAGTGAAATGTGACCATAACCCACAGGTTGATAGATCAAAACCACTCCCTTTTACTTTATTTGAACTGTACTCATTTACATACTTTAGGGGAGTTTTAGGTGGAGATGAACACTGCAGTTGAATGGATAACTAAGAATCTTCACTCAGCTGAAAATGTGAAATGTGGCTATGGTCAAGTTCTACACCCAGGCTTTACATCAGTAGGAGACATCACTAGGTCTGCGCTTACAGATTGTCTTTAGATTAAACTTCTTTAGGATTCCCACTTCTTCAAACACACTTGTGTCAGTAAGGCACTGAGCTAATAGTGCTCTGAATAAACAGAATTGTGTTGATTTTGAACTCTCTATTTACAATCACTGCTTTTCATATTGCAGTTCTTTTAGCTCTTGTTAATAGCGGAATGTATGGTCAGCATGCACTTTGTCCTACATCAGATTTAATCATACAAATCACTGATAATTCCTTGAGAAGTCACTCAGAGCCCAGGAGCAAGGCCCCGGCTCAAAAAACATGTCACAGCAGCATCAGCTTAGGTTTCACAACATTACATCACCTGCATAATTGCGTGCTTGTTTGGGCTCATTTCTGCGTGCTGAAGTGCTGATGAAGGCTCCGCGTGCGTACATGCATGTACGGCAGTATTAGCACTGACAGATCGCACTGTTAATTGCTAATTGTGTTTCTCATTAGGCACAGGGGTGACAGGTGTTGTTAGAGTGTTGTGAGTTCTTTGGGCTCTCCACTGAATTGGGACACCTCCCTGTGCGGCGCAATGCTGATGCGCTTGCTAATGGTTGCCCCGAGGGCCACCATCAGCCCCTGGGCTCAGTGCAGCGCGGGGCCTGCTTTAGATACTGTGTAGCAGCAGCGGCCCCTGGGAGGCCCCGAACAGAGAGCTTTGACAGTTCTTTTTGTACATGTAAATACTGTATCTCAGATGTTTTCAAACATGTACAACGCTCAGAAAGTCACCACATTTTAACAATGTCTGTAAATGTCCAAAGAAGAGCAGCTACTGGAGTTTTGGGAGAAGAATGTTGTCCAGTTCTTAGCTCCTCAACAGTCTTGTGCCTTCTTTGCTAGATTTATTGTTTCTTGATGCTCTAAGTGTTTGTTTTTTTTCTTGCAGGAGGCCAGAAAGTTCTATTGTGAATAACATATGTTAAATGAGATTTGCAGATCTTTTGGAATTGGGGTTGTACAATAATCTTGAAAATTGTTTAAAGTACACTTTTATATCCTGTTGGTAATGGTCAAAAGCATTTATGACAGTTCAAGTGAATATGCCTAACCTGGGTTGGTCAGATAGAACTTCTCCACAGTACAGTCTGCTCCAGATTACCATCTGGGAGGATCTCCTGTTGAAAGCGTTTGCAAAAGGGCAGGTACTTTTAATAAATAACTTTGGTGTTTAAATTTAGCAGTTTTATCCAATCAGAGCAGCGCCATTGTTTATGTTACGGTAAAAAGGTCACAAAGCTAAAACACCTGTCAGTACTGCCACATCATTGGACACACCAACCAAGTTTGGCCAGGGTTTAGATACAAATAGTACTTTGCTTGAAGCAGAGCGAAGAAAAGCGTGGCTTACAGCCTGAAGCCTTCTAGCTGCATTAGTGTAAACATAGGAGTCGAGGCTTAGCTAACACTAACTCCAGAATCACTAGATCAGCGACAATTACACTGTGCGTCGACAGAAGTCGAGCGTTAATTCAATCAAGCCTCAATAAAAGCTAGGATGAGGATACGCCCACTTCCTGAACATCCCATTAACAATCTGTGTAAACAAAGACGGGGCGGCAGTAGCTCAGTGGTAGAGCGGCCGTCCTTCAACCGGAAGGTAGTAGGTTCGATTCCCGCAGTTCATACTGTCGTTGTGTCCTTGGGCAAGACACTTAACCCACCTTGCCTCCAGTGTCCGTAGCACTGGTGTATGAATGTGTGTGACTGTAGAGGTGTGTTTGGTGGTGGTAGGAGAAGGTTGAGTGCCGTTTGTATGGCAGCCCCCATCTCTGTCTGCCCCAGGTGTGAATGTGTGTGAATGGGGTGAGTGGAAGCACGATGTAGAGCGCTTTGGGTGCCCGAGAAGGGTGCAAAAATGCGCTATATAAATGCATTACCATTTACCATTTACCAAAAGCGAGCGAACTAACACAGAAATACGCTGCATTTCACTTCAGAGACAGGGCTTTAGATGAGAAAACAAAAGGACTGAGACAATTTTCTTTCACATAAAAATAACACAGCTCAGACATAATTTAATCTGTTAATGATAACTCGGTTTAAATAAAGAAACGCTCGACAAAGCGACCGGCAGGCCAAGCGGACTGCAGCGGTCGTGGAGGCTAAAACTCGGGTCTGGGAGGAGTTTGGTGAGGCCATAGAAAAGGACTACCGGTCAGCCGATAGGATCTCGTCTCTGCTTTTTGCAGATGATGTTGTCCGGTTGGCTCCATCGAGCCAGGACCTTCAGTGTGCTTCAGTGTGCTGCAAACCACTGAAGTGAAGCCGAGTGTGAAGCGGCTGGGATGAGGATCAGCACCTCCAAGTCTGAGACCATTGTTCTGAGTCGGAAAAGGGTGGCTTGCCCCCTTCAGGTTGGTGGAGAGCTCCTGCCTCAGGTGGAGGAGTTCAAATATCTTGGGGTCTTGTTCACGAGTGAGGGAAGGAAGGTGAGTGAGATTGACAGACGGATCGGTGCTGCTTCTGCAGTGATGCGGTCGATGTACCAGTCTGTTGTGGTGAGGAAGGAGCTGAGCTGTAAGGCAAAGCTCTTGATTTACCAGTCAATCTACGTTCCTACTCTCACCTATGGTCATGAGCTTTGGGTCATGACCGAAAGAACAAGATCCCAGATACAAGCGGCCGAAATGAGCTTTCTCCGCAGGGTGGCGGGGCGCTCCCTTAAAGATAAGATAAGGAGCTCGGTCACTCAGGAGGAGCTCAAAGTAGAGCCTCTGCTCCTCCACATCAAGAGGAGCCAGCTGAGGTGGCTCGGGCATCTGTTTCGGATGCCTCCTGGACGCCTCCCTAGGGAGGTGTTCCGGGCATGAAGAGCTTACATGAGGAAACTGTTCATTATCGAACATAAGACAAGTTTCTGTTTTGACAAGCTTAAAATGGTGTAGTCAGAACACTCTTTAAACATTAATTTTACATTCACCCACCTGTGTTATAGGACAATAACGAGCTCTTTTACACTGTCCCTTTATATTTACTGAAATAAACTCTTCCAAAGATTTATTTCATTCTGTTTAAAGTCTCCACTGAACATAGCAGGTCAGTGTTTCTTCACAGAGCCTAGTGTGTAATGAAATATGGAAATGTGCACTGTTTTATTGGATGTGTAATTGCATCTTAAACCATCAGTGAGGACACAGATTGTCTTGGTAAAGGCCAATATGTATTTTGAGGAAGGATAATGGGACTCTGACTCATTTTAACAGATCACTGTTAAAGCATTAGGACTATGTTCCCATTTCTGTATCATCTAAGACAGTCATTCAGGTAAGACAAATAGCCCGAGTGATAGAGGATAAGTCACAGTCAAATAGGTATTCTCATTAGCACATTTTGTCTTTTTTATTCCTAAGGGAAACATCAATCAAAAACACCTATCAAAAACATCAATACAATTTGACTGCAAAGAGAAAATTGTTAAAATACATCTTCAAAGGCAATTGTTTCATTAGCCTCACTTTGATTTAGTTTAACATTTACCTTGTGCAGCAGCTGGATTTTTGGGAGATTTGTGAGTTCAAAAAGTCAATTTCCCACAACCTTTGTTCAGATTAACAGCGTGGCAGTCCTGATAGTTTTGAGCATGTTTTGATTTGATGACAAAGCAACTGCTTTGCTATTACT